>JAGFPH010007515.1:25389-46305 GCA_018207615.1 Philaenus spumarius | reverse complement strand
AGGCCATTGAAATGTAGGCCTATGTAAGATTAGGAAAGTTAATTTTAACTACTCTAAGACTTATACACGTTTTAATTGAGATCCGGTCGAAAAGACCGGGCGCGCCCCCTCCAGGGTCAAGCCTAATACTGATTGTATTTTCCTCCAATACAAATTCAGTCTTTAAAATAAATTGCACAATTTGTTCATTTCATGTTGGGAATGTTATGTTTTAAATAGAGAAACCTGTTGGGATTATAAATGCATAGTAACCAAGACAAGGCAGATGTCATGACCTCCATTTTGTAAATGTCCATTGGGATCACATTAAGCAGTTATTGTCATTGGCGAACATGTCAAGTTATGCATTATTCAAGACCTAACCTTGCGTCTACTACAGCTGAAACCCAACTCGGCTAGCCTTCAGGCAGATGCATAAATATTCCGTTCCTTGCATAAAGTCAAATGGTTTTAGTTTAATAGTTTACAAGTGCAGTTATATATTGTAAAAATATTTAATAGAGGTTTATAAACTGGATTTATTTGATACATTTATTTATGTATACAACGCTGTTGTAGAACCAGTTTGTTTTATCTCCGTTTCACTAAGCAAAAACGCATTTTTTAATTACAAAGTTTGAACTATGAAATAAAATATTTACTTAAAATAATTGTGTTATGTTTAAAACTTAATTTAATCTATATTTGAAGTTTATAGAACAGTTACAAATAGAGTTATATTAATACAGTTGCACATTAATTATTCTCTGTGAAACATAAATTATGGCGACAATGTTGGAGAAATATTGGGTAACAACATATCCAAAGTAAAATCTCATTTGTTCACCGAAAGTGGAGTTAGGTTTTATAGCAGTGAAGAGTTATTAAGTATTTTAAGTAAATATATTCTTAAAAGTAGCAAAATTACGACTCATATTTCTTCAGTTAGGCCTATGCATACGTACTTTCGACTAATTTGCCTAAATATTTGACTAAGTATTTAAATTAAACAAATAAAAGAGCACTGTGGCGACAAAATCACACTGATTTAAATCAAAACCCCGAAGAGTAGTGTTAAAACCCTCTGAGGATGATGACCATGTCATCGAAATGTACATAAGGGTAACGTATTAAACATAACTTACAATTTAGTTGTTTAGTTATTGTTTTTGTTCCTTGTTTTGTGGTTCGGGGTTTTGATTTAAATCAGTGTAAGTATTTAAAAAAAGAAATACATTTAAAATTACTGACTTAATTATATTCGTAAACAACAATGACTTGCAGAAATAAATTTAGAAAATTGGTAAACAGAAAGAATTGATGTAGCATATTTTACTAAAAAGTTATAAACGCCGACAATGCACTCGTGCCCACTATTAAAGTAAAGTGTGCCTTGCAAAACTAGAGGAAAACTACATAATTATATATATTATGTATTGCTGTTTTTTTTATATATATATATATAATATGGATAATAATATTACATTTTATAAACTGTAGGCTACAATGTCCATTTAGTTTTTCTTATATCAAAATTTAAAAACTTTCTCCCAAAGCAAAACTAATAATTATTTTAATTAAACGTGTTAGCGTACTTTCTACGTCTTGCGACTTGTAACTGAATTCCGCCATATTGAACCTCTATTTTTCATCTTCAGGTTAAGATCGAACGACAGATTTTTACGATTTTGATGTTTTAACGTCTTTGCTCGGGAGAAACGCGTAACATAAAGTTACAAGAGTGTCGCAAGACGAAGAAAATACAATATGATTACAATGTAATTTTGATGAATTTTTGACATTATTTAATAAGATTTAATAAGACCTCTTTCCTAATTTAATGCAATAGTCAGTTTCAAAATAGCAGTTATTCAAAGTTTCAAAATCATAATACCTCAAAAGCCGTAAAGTTTTGTTAACAACCGATATTTTTAAACTGATCAAATGACTAACTTTTTGTTTTTTATGAAATTTTACTATACCTTATTAAATAGTATGATTAAGTTTCAGCTCAATCGGGTTAACCGCTCTTGAGATTTTGTAACAAACAAAGTGGTGAAACTTATTGGGGACTATCCGTAAAATATTGTACAGTTTATATTTATTCACAAGTTTTCCATAAATTAGAAGCTTACTTACGGGACACCTGTACATTATATATTGAGGGAATTAAATTAAGTACAAAATCAAGCATTCAAATATAAACTCTACTGATCCATTCTGCATATTTTATTTAATTTATTGCAGAATAATTTGGATCTAAAATGTCGGTGTACAGTCAAAATGGATGTGAAATAGTATGACTAAGAAATGTGTGGGTGGTGACATCAGGTAACTAACATGTTTGATTCATTGACTTAAACATTTATTTGCTTATACATTTGCTAGCCGGATTTTTTTGGATCGCTAAGTTTAAGTTTCAAACTCAGGAATTCACTTAAAATACAAATTCCTACGCGGATAATATATCTCTATTTCTATTTATTAATGAGATCCATTTTTGTTCCTTGTTATCGTAACACGTTTTGGAAGCTAATTAGTCAGTTCTACGACCTTGAATCTAGATCGATTCAGAATGTTCGACAAATTAGCTTGTCAATGTAAACAAGTATGTCCAAACAGAAGAGCATTTTACAACTCTAATATTTATTGCCACTAAAACTAGTTAGGAATGTATATCGAATTACCTTTCATGGAAATAACTAACAAGGCTAATAAACTGGGAATCTAATTCCAGTAGCTTGGTCTGAATATTTAACTCTAGTGAGATTTAATAGTCCAATTTGTTATGGGCTGATCCACAGCCAAACCATCTGAGTTATTTTACTACATTTCCATTACATCAATTTTATAATTAAACCGTAGCAAAATGTTGAGTCCTTAAAGACAATCAATTCAGTTTAAAACTTAAACTATGCAATCATTAAATAGTTTAATTAAAAATGAATATTTCTATTTGAGTATACAAATTACTAAGTTTGCTGTAACAAAGTTTTCGGTTTAAAATTACTTTTATACCTTAGCACAGATTTAATTCTACTTGATAGGACTTAGACAGTATTTACGAAATTACGAATAGTTAGTAAGCCTATTTAAGTACATCGGAACCCACTGCAGTGTCTGTGCGCTAAAACTCCTTCTAAGAGATTACCAATTTCACACATTGTTAACTCAGCCAATTAATTGAGCTGTTGAGAAGAGCTAAATTACTGGTTGCGACTCTAAATGGTGTGTTTTTTTACACAAAGAGATTTCATGGTGGAACCATAAGGTTGGGTGATAAAAGATAAGTGGCCATGAGATGGTAGAGGTCATTAATAACGACTCGTTACAGCAAGTCTGGAATTTATCCGAAGAAAAGATTAGCGATTACTTTCGTTTAGCGGGGAAAGTTCAATACAATACAATTTTTGTGGTATTTCAATGTATTTAAAATGTCTCTATTATTATTTGTTAGAATTAAATTTGTAAGGTAATTCAAACAATGCATTAGTCATATTAAGATCTAATTAAATAGTTCACGATATCCTAATTTGTGGAACGTAAAACTCCTTAAAATTTATAATTATGAAACTGATATTTTGTTAATTTAATTTTAATTAATGAATATAATATTATGATAATATGTATTATATGATTCGGAATGCAGCATATTTACAAAGATTGCATATTTTCTCCATTTTACCTCACCAAAATCTACAGCGTATATACATAATTCTAAATGTAGTGATTTTAGTACTTCTTAAATTAAACCGTTATTATTTTTCTTATCAAATATCTGAGTAGGCTATAATATTATAAAGGTTTTTTTTTTAATTAAACAATGGCTCATATTTTACTTTATGGTCATTAGTAACCAATGGTTTCACAAATTTATTATTTGAAGGACTGGATAAAACAAAATAACAATAATTCAAACATGTATGGTAGTTACTTTCCAAAATTGGTCTAAGCTAAATAATAGCAATAATTTCCAGACTTTACATTTCAAATAAATAAATGACTTCTTCTTGAACAGTTTTTTATCTAACACTGTTCTTTTCTTTTCTTGAGTAAATGAAATTATCTATTTTCTAACCATGCTTAAATAAAGAGTACTAAAATAAAGGGTCATAAATCAAAATTAATGTATATTTTAACCGGACTACAATATATTATTTCAGATACTACAAAAAATATATTATTTCAGGTATATTAAACAGAACCAACAAAATCGGGGTTTTTCTACGTACATAAAATATATAAATATAATCGAGCTTGACTCTTGAGAAAAAATATTTCTAATATTAAAAACACAGAATAAATTGCTCACAAAAATACCTTTATTCGTGAAATATGTTTATCGAGAAAGCCGTCATCATCAGTGACATTTATTTGAGATGCTACTAAATTATAACTCAATAAGACTTATTATATATTACAATAACAATAATTTAATATTACATTCTTATAATTAAATTTTAGCTCAAATGTAACTGAGGATGAAGATTTTTTCGTACAAACGCGTTTGAAAAATAAAGGTATTTTTGTGAGTATTACATTCTATTTTTTATTATTAGGAAATAAATATGTATTTTAGTTACTTTTTAGAGTAAAAAAAAACTCTTTTATAATATTTCGAAATAAAAGTGTTGTAAGTATACATATACTTTTATTTTAACCGGTATTTTATACTTGTTATGATTTTCTTTATGAATTATTCTGTACAGAGATTATAAAAAATTATTTACATAAATACCTTACTTCTTTGTACTGCTCGCAGTCCTGTTTTGATCACTTTCTATACGGTGACGTACGTTTCGCCTATTTTTTCAGGCATTTTCAAACCGTTTATAAACAAATTTTAAAACTGATTTGCATTTGTTTAGTGCGCGTCAATTATACATAAACACTCCACAAACATTAACACAAAAACACAAACACACGTAATAGGACATGAATGTGCCGATCTAGTTTATTTTAAAATAGCAACCCGCACACGTGCACCCCGGCCCGTCCTTGTCTCAGTACAGAGTTTGAAAATGCCTGAAAAAATAGGCGAAACGTACGTCACCGTATAGAAAGTGATCAAAACAGGACTGCGAGCAGTACAAATAAGTAAGGTATTTATGTAAATATATCCAGTCCAGTAAGGCAAAAAACAAAAATAAAAAATTATTGGTGTAATTTTATTTTAGTTTCACAGATATCTGATCAAATTTTCATAGATTGTTAAATGCTTGATTGATGTGCCGGCAGATAAGGTTATCATTTATCTTAGGATTATACAGGTAAGTTCTGAGCATCCTAGTTTAATAGCACAAAAGATTAACTTATATCAAGTTAATTTATTTACTGAAACTTCGAAAAAATAGAAATACATGATGCACAATAGCAAAATTAAAAATATATATAACTAAACCTTTATTTAAATAATTTGTTTAATTTATTTTTACAAATTAGTTATTGATTATTTGACCATAAAGAATAACAAAATTCTAGTTTTAGACATTCAATATTATTTTCGGAGTTATTTTATGTTTATATTTTTTATGAACTAGCTATACATGTCATTAAAACCATATCTATCTATACAAACTATATTTACGTATATAACCTTTTATAATTATTATTATAATTATCATTAAAACTTTTTATTTTATATAACTATTGTTAAAACCTATTATTAGTGAAATATGTTTGTTTAGGATCTAGTTTATTGCTTTGTCTTTAATTTAATTTTCTTCCGTTTCCTCTATTTGTACGTTCTTCCCATTAACATGTTTTATTTTTACTGTAAATTTAACTGCTGCCATAAACCTTTTTATAACTATATTGCAATTTAGTTCAAAACAGTCTTGCCCTATAGGTTGCAACATATTTTATTATAAGTTAAATTTTAAAAGTTAAATTGTATTTTATATTACAGGTAGTTATTTTATTTTATATTTTATTGTTATTCATGTTCTTATTTCCTTATTTTGAATGCACTTGTATATATATCAGAGAATAAAATAAATACCTATATAATATAAAATTAAAGACCTGACTGACTTACTAATCATAACTGTCACACTTTACTTTAACTTTTTCTCTCCACGAGGCTTTCGTCTAAGCTGTGCTATTGAGTGTAACTACACAACACAGTAAGAAGTTTTATAACTTCTCCTTGAAGTTTCGAGAGAGCTGACACCTCATACATTTTCTTAAGTGTAAATAAGTAAACCCTACACAACAAGTACATAATATTTTCTATGTTTCCACATAGCCTAAATTATGTGCCTGGGTTGTTCAAGTGATGCATTGGAACCTCTTTAGGCTTATAAAGTAAAATAATCAATCATATAACTTCCTGTAAACCTAAAGTTTGCTCATTATTTTCTTAAGTTTGTCATAGAAGGAAAAACTCTCAGATTTGGTATACTTGTTTCTAAAGGTTGAAAATGTTAGATTTCTTACCTAACATTAATTAATTCTGTTAACATTAAAAACATTATTGAAATGTATAAATATTACAACGAAGAATTGTTCAATAAAAATCTACATCAGTTCGCTAAAGTCTATTAAGATTTTCACCACATACGTATGCTCAAACAAATAACCAAAATTGTTTTCAAGCATCAATAACAAGATTATGTTTGGCATATGCAGTACACCACTACAATGGGTGACACATTAGGCAGCTTTCTTCATTTAGTAGTAAGGTTTTTCATCACAATTAATTTCATGCTTTGTATATTGAGTTATGTAAAACAGAATCCAACAAAGGAAAGAGACAGATTAGGTATGCATTTTATTGTCACTAAATGTCACCGATCACTCAAGCACTAAGGGGGAAGTAAGAGAGAGGACATCTTGATAAGCCAAGACGTGCTTTAATATGCTAATGAACTCGTCAAGTCTAAACATTGGCGTTTGTAAATCTCTTTTCTCCATTAGTTACTAATGGCAAAATATTGTTCTGAAATAAGTGTCGCAAAGCTACTTCACTTGTATTTAATATTACCGCTTTATTTATTTCTCCGTTTTTATATTCTGTTTGTGTTGTAGAACAATATTTAATTTTAATGAGATTTTCGTTGATATGTAATTCATGTATTAGTATTTTATTTATATTAATACTTTATTTGGAGCTCTTTTTCTTGTAATTTTAATAATTTTATGTTTTTTTAACTAAATTCTTTTAGTTGATTTTCAAAAACATAGTAATAAGGAACAGTTTTTACTATTATCAAAATTCCTTTCGAGAATAAAACAAAGCAAAAAACTAAAACAGAATTGTAAACTTAGTCGACTATTTTCTGCCCAATGACAAATCAAGGTTTGAAACCTCCTTCTAATCTACATTTTTACTTTGAATGTTATTTTATTTACATAACTATATTTTTAATAGGTACCATAGTTATTTTGTTTACATATCGTTTAAAATGTACGTTTGTTAATAGTTAACAACTAAGTATATAAGGTGACAATTTTAAATTGTACTATCAGAAATTCCGAGATACTTTTATCACTTATAAGACGAACTAAACAGAAAAGGATAGAAAGCTAATATTGTATATGAAGAATGGTCTTAAACACCTCAAGTACAATTAAAAAGGAATTCTTTTTTCCTGTGTTTGGTTTTAATTTTAGTGTGCAAAGTTAACTCGTTAATCTTTCAACGATTTTTGTTAAAATTTATAATAAAAGCAGCTGTAAGTAAATGAAATCATTTCGCTTTAACACGTTCACTGCTAAGGACGCACTTGTGAGCTTTACACTGAACACTATGAGAAGCGGCCAAGGCACAGTGCATCCCCCTATTGGGATTATTTTCAATATACAATGCATTGCGAGCTTCGCACGCCAACCCCAGTATTGGGAGTATTTTCAATACACAGTGCATTGCGTGCTTCGCACGCTAATTTTAGGCCTATGTGCTATGGACGCACATGTGCGTTCGCTTTAAAATATTAGTGATTATTACGTAGAAAGGTTCAAAAATAAAAAATAAAGTAATTTCTACTCGTTTAGACTATAATATAAAAAATAAAACCTGTGACCAGTATGGCGGATTATGTACTGGTTATGTTGAAGGCAGTCATTTTGTTGCAGCTGAACCCAAAGAAGGACTTAACAATGAGTTTGGTATTGAGTGGAGCTCCAAGTGCATATTTGAATAACTTCATTATTTAATATTTATTTTATCCGTATTTTTTAAATACAAATTTGGTCTCGTTTATTTTACTGACACTAATGCACATTATTCATTTCCTTATTTTAAGGCGTAACAGCCCACACATGCTGCATGTGTATACACGGATCAGTTTAGAAACTTGAATCAAACCGAAAACCAAATAGTTAGTACCTGAAGAATCCCCCATTTTTGTTAAAAATTTTGAATCATCTATTCTCCTTTAAACATTCACGAAAACAACGTAGAAAATTTATATTTTGTATTTTATTTACTATCATTAAACTATTTTACAAAACTAAAGTCCACAATTTTACAAAACATTGGTAAATATGTAGGATTTGAAAGAATTTACCATTTGGGCACTTCTCACAAGTTTTCTAACCAAAAACATTTGAAACAAAAAGCTCAAATCTACAAATTATATACAATGTAGATAGTATGGTATAACAAATTGAAGAACTTTAAAAGACGAAAACTTTTTTACATCATGAAATCATTAGTCATATTTCCTACCGTTTTACAATGACTACAAAAACTAACGTTACGTTTTTACTGCCAATTCTTGTTAATAAATTGAAACATTCGCGTAAGTGGTAATTCCCGTTCAATTATTATTAATACAAAGTAGTTTAAATATTCTCCAAGCTTTAAGTAGTACAAGTAATTTTGAGAAACAAAAATATATATCCAGGAACTAATCAGTCTTGAAGAGTTGAAATAAATAACACTCTATATTTCTACTGATATTTTCTTTCAAATAACCCCCCCCCCACACACACACACACAAATATACAGAAATTATGATTTCGTCGTTAGTGTGTGTAATCAAAGACGTTTTTTCCGTTGCTTCCCATTGGGGTTCTCCATAAATATGTATCACAGAATTATAATAGGTATTTCAATAAATTAAAATATTGGAAAATTCTTTATCTAAATATTTAATTTTTATAATATTTTAAATGAAGTATTGTCGACCTGTGTACACTGAAATTAGTTCAAACCCTTTAACACACCAAATTTTGATATGAAATTTGTAGGAAATACATATTTTCCCTGAAATATATTAGTTTTAAACTTATTATTTGCGTTTCAGTTGAAACCAGCTATATAAACATGTTTCTTTTTATCGCAGTTTTTGCCATATTGGTATTCTATTGATACACCCTGCTTGATAATTAATTTTGCAAGTTAACTTGTTAAGTTATTACCAGACAGGGAAATGAAGACGTCGTAATAGCGTAATAAAAGTAAATATATAACCCGTGCAACTCTGTAAGAATATCTACCTATAGTGTTAGACGATACAAGCTATTCCTTTGACATATAAAGAAAAATATTCAAAGAAAATTAGAAAAAAAACTAATAACTTACCGTACCGTTAAAGTATGAATGCAGTATTGATGGAAGTTGTTATTTTGTTCTGGTTTTATATTATGTTTGGTTCGTAACAACCCAGTTCCGTAAGAAACTCATTACAGCGTCAAACAGGGGTAAAACAAAATTACCTTTTGAGCAATATACAAAACCATATTTGGAGTTATGATTTATTGCGCAAGTCCGCACACAAAGGTCGCCACTTATAAATCTTTCTTCGGTTTAAGACTTCACATTCAATCTAAATAAACTGCAACCGTAGTCTGGGCATTAAGTGATTTTTTCTCCTGCCATATTACTTATACTTTAATGACCAGCGTAAAAGAACAATTTTACACGTTAATCGATTCTTGAGATAATAAAGTAAATTGGCTCAGTGGTGTAACACGCGCTTCTCATAAAATAGTGACATATTGAATCGGAGAAAGTATGTATCTGGACTTCAAAGTTGTTTTAAAGTAATCCACACAGTTTTTGGCATAGAGACCAGGTTTGACTTTCTATGATTTATACGAAAAACTTCTTCGATTTGAAACCCGTTTTAAAATACTCAAAACCTTCGAATGTTAATATAAAAATTGCTTACTGTTAAAATATATTTAAAAAAGTAAAAAGTCAAACTGACCCACCTCTTTGTAATAACAACAGCTGATTGTATTCAATGGCGGATCTATGGGGCACAGGGGGATCTTATTTTATTATTATTAGCTAAACGAGAATATTTAGAAAGATGAGGTTTTTTGCGTAAGGAGGGTACATTAAGAGCTAAAAATAAACCAAATTTTATCAAAATCGTCAGAGCCGTTTTTATATAAAAAATAACAACTCATTTTTTTGAGTTTTTGGCCAAAAAGGGAGTTGTTTTTCAACATTTTTCAAAATCTTTTTTCGTGCATCTATACAGGCCTAATTGACATGTTTTGTGCAAATTTCTTCGAAATCGATCGAATAGTTTTCTCTCTAGCTTTGTATGCATACAGACTGACAGACATACAGACAGATATTTTGTAAAACCCACTTTTTTGGACTCTGGGGGTCCCGAAACGGATATTTCCACAAAAATCCCAACATCGATTTTTTTGCCATCACTATACCTACTTTCTCTATACTATAGTACAGTGAGAAAGTAAAAACAGAACTAATATATCTATAGGTTTCAAATCATATACAACATTGATACGTGTGTCTGTAACTAAATAAATGTATAAAATTAAAAGGAACTAATGATTTTTTTTTTTTTTTATTTTTTACAGTGAGAATTAATAAATTTGTATATTAGAGAATCACTGCAACAATTTTATATCGCCTCATGAGATCTATTAGCATTCGAATCTGAAAACATTTCCTCTGACAAAATATTATATTTAGTGATCGTATAAACACAACAGTTGACAATTTCTACGTTAAAGTAACTTTAACTAACCAAAGCATAATACCGCTCTCGATGACGTATCTACGATTGAAAAAATCCATACATATGGATTCGTGGTTCTTCAATTAAATTTAATCAAAGAGGCAGAAACTGTGTTACATATTACGGTATTTAGAGATATGTTATATATTTTTGGTTCGTTCAGTCTTAAAGACAAGAATTTAGCTATATAACAATCGATACGGAACAAATTCTAAAAAAAGAGTTTAAAATGTGATATTTTTTCTGAACATCATAGTATTTAACCTAGGTTATTACACTACTATACTGGAAGATAAGGTTGACCACCCAAGAAAACTAAATAATTGGACTCCGTTTTAACTCGACCGTTAGGCATTTCGTCTGTGTGTCTGTGTGTCTGTCTCACGATTACGGCCAAAAGCCTTGACCGATTTTGATGATTTTTTGCATGAATGTTCCTTATTCCTAGGCCGAGCCATGTATATATAAGGTTTTTTCCATTTTTCATTTTTAACCCCTTAAATATAATAAAAATGGCGGCCGCACCGTTTCTCTCAGTGCAAGCTTTTTGCCAAAGCCAGTTTGTGGCTTAACCGTAAGTCGAATTTAAAAACTAATGACATTTTGCTAGTAGAAAATTTGATTTTCAACAAAATTGTATTCTTGATTTTTTTCTAACGGTAAGCTCACAAAATGGCCGTAAACTTCGAATTTGTTAAAAATCGTCCAAGTTTTTCTATTTCAACCATGTTTTATACGTTTATTCTAAACCAATTCAAAAGTGTTCCATAGCTTTTTTGTACATAAAGGTTTAAAGAATTCATATATGCCAGTAAATAAAATTATTGAAGTAAAATTAAGAAAGTTATTAGCTCAAGAAACAATCACGTTCATTAACGAAAGGAAAATGTTTAACTTTAGTCCTACATAAAAAGTAGTAAAAATTAATGTAATTTTTTTCATAAATGTAAAAAAGTTTCGTAATTTAGTTCTAAATAGAATTGTATACAAATATTTATCAATTTCAAATTTCTTATTTTGAAAACACCAGTTTTTATGTTCCTACTACAAGACTGCGAAGAAAACTATGCCTGTTTTGAATAGTAATTTAGTAATATATCATTTGCCCAAAAATGACATATTATTATAAGAAAGTGTAGAGGATAAATCAAAGAATTGAACTGTATACCTGTAAATTTCATAAAAGTATTTGACTTAGCTTTATTTGAATTACAAAATGAGATGAAACAAATGAAACCTCGCGGCGATAAAGGACATACAAAATATGACCGTAGGACACCGTGGGAAGTGTTGGTACATGTAATGGGTTGATATCACTATCACGACGTTTTAACATCGTTTGTTTTCATTATTTCTAATATTGTAATATGATATGGAACTTAAGTTAACTTATGATACATTGTTAAGTTTGAGTCATTTAAGTATGTAAATATTTAATTGTATGTTGTCCCTCTATAACGCAATATTTTTAGCTATCTCACGCATTATTAACCTAAATAAAACACAATGAATCCAAAAGAAAATCTTTAGCAGTTAAAACTCAAGCAAAGAAATAAAAACGAGAACTAGAAATCCCGGAATCGCGGGAATTGTAAATAATGTTTCACTGGCTAAACCTTGTGCTTACCCCCTTACTGGCACACTATTTTTAACCTAAGCTCAAAACCACATTTGTTATTTCAACGAGCGAGGTCTACTGTTCACAGAACTACTAGTTAGTTCAACGAAATAGAGTCGAAGCTAAACTAGATTCTAAAACGTTATTGACCGAGAGAAGCTAGGTCTCCGTTTTAACTCGACCGTTCGGCATTTCGTCTGTGTGTCTGTCTCACGATTACGGCCGAACGCCTTGACCGATTTTGATGATTTTTTGCATGGATACTCCTTATTCCTAGGCCAAGCCATGTATATATACGGTTTTTTTCATTTTCATTTTTACCCCTTAAACAAAATAAAAATGGCGGCCGGACTGTTTCTCTCAGTGTAAGCATTTTTCCAAAGCCAGTTTGTGGCTTAACCGTAAGTCGAATTTAAAAACTAATAACATTTTGCGGGTAGCAAATTAGATTTTCAACAAAATTGTATTTTTGACTTTTTCCGTATCTCTAACGGCAAGCTCACAAAATGGCTGTACATTACAAATTTGTTAAATAATGTATTTTAACCGTGTTTTTATACTTTTATTCTAAACCAATTCAAAAGTGTTCTATAGCTTTTTTGTAGATAAAGGTTCAAAGAATTCATGTATGCCAATAAAAAAATGATTGAAGTAAAATTAACAAAGTTATTAGCTCAAGAAACAAGCATGTTCAGTAACGAAAGGAAAAGGTTCAACCTTAGGCCTACATAAAAAGTAGTAAACATTATTGTAATTTTTTTCATGAATGTAAAAATGTTTCGTAATTTAGTCCTAAAAATAAAATATTTTTTAAATTTCTTATTTTGAAAACACCAGTTTTTTTGTTCCTACTACAAGACTGCTAACAAAACTAGGCCTATTTGTTTTGCTAAGTATTTGACTTAGCTTTACTTGAATTACAAAATGAGATGAAACAAATGAAACCTCTCGGCGATATAGGACATACAAAAAATAACCGTTGGACACCGTGGGAAGTGTTGACACATGGGTTGAGATCACTATAACGACGTTTTAACATCGTTTGTTTTCATTATTTCTAATATTGGAATATGATATATGATATGGAAGTTATGGAACTCTAAATACATTGTTAAGTTTTAGTTATTTAAGTATGTAAATATTTAATTCTATGTTGTCCCTCTATAACGAGACATTATTACCTATCTTAGGCATTAATAACCTAAATAAAACACAATGCCTCTAAAAGAAAATCTTTAGCAATTAAAGCTCAAGAAAAGAAAAATACGAGAACTAGAAATCGCGGGAATTGAAAATAATGTTTCACTGGCTAAACCTTGTGCTTACTTCCTTACTGGCACACTATGTTTTACGTAAGCTCGAAACCGCGTTTTTTATTTCAACGAGCGAGGTCTACTGTTCGCAGAACTACTAGTAAATACACAGATCAAAATTTGAGTCTACAATCTGTCTATGGGAAGGAAACTAAATGGATTTTAAGGATTTTCCGTTGTGTGAAGTGCGGAGAAAAGAGATAGATTTTATCGGAAATATTATTACTTGCATTTATGATAGCCGTGTCAGCCATCAACTGCAATTTAATAGGAGTTAAAGTAAAGGTGAAACATTGACCCATTAAGTTATTAAGTAGCCTACTAACAGTTCTGTTAAGATATTAATAGAAATATTTCTCCCCGTAATTGAACGGGATATTGATTGCTTACTTTGTAATCTGTCAAGCATCTTATTATTTACAGAGAATTAATTATCAGTTTTGTATTTATCCTTTAACTCGTTCACAGCTTCGCAAATTTCGTATTTCCTATGCTAGGAGCTGACCTTTTATTTTTTATATTTATAGCCTAAATGAGTAGAAACTACTTTATTTTTTTGTTTTTGCACCTTTTTAAGTAATATAGCACGTAGGCTTAAAATTGGCATGCGAAGAACGCAATGCTCTGTGTATTGAAAATTGTCCCAATAAGGTGGTTGACGTGCGAAGCACGCAATGCACTGTGTATTTAAAATACCCCCAATATTGAGGTTGGCGTGCGAAGCACGCAATGCATTGTGTATTGAAAACACTCCCAATATGGTGGTTGGCGTGTGCATCCCTAGCAGTGAACGTGTTAATACTACATAGTCCCTTCATTTGATAACATAAATCGTACTGTACGTACTGTTCTATTTTATTATGAATTGTATTTTTAATAACGATCAGCTCGTCTAAGAGTTTTAAAATTTTCTAAATTCTCCGTCCTAACAACAATAACCTTAGAAGACAAATTTCACAAGTTGCCTAACCATAAAAAGCAACTAATAAAGTAAATCTAAATAAATTAGATAAATTCTCGCATATATCGTACAAATCAAGTGATAGAATTAAAAAACTTAGGTATTCAGTTTATAAAAGCACTGAAAATGTCTGTCAAACAAAGTTCAAAAAAAATTACAGAATACAAATTAAAAAATTAAATAATTTTTGTTTTTGCTGTTTATTCGATTCTGATATCCTTTATCGACATCATAGACTTCGATTGATGTGACAAAATAAAATGTGGTGTATTTAATTGCATAATTAAGACATATTTAATCATATGAAACGCTTTGAAACATTTAATATTTTTCCACTTTTCACTACAGTTATGTTCCCTATTGAATGTATTCCATTTATCTTGTATTTGAAATAATAAACGCATCTGTAAATTTCGCTGTGAGACTGCGAAAAAAAAATTAAAATCCTTCATTATTTTAACGAACCCAGAAACAAATAAACTTAGACAAAAAGTCTTATACCAGAAATGGTTATATACCAACACGTTGATCAGAAATCTTGGTGTACATCCACTAAAACATGTACAACATATTAATATTTCATTCAATGCAAAGTAACTATTTATACTAAATTTATTAAATAATTGTTTACTAAGATTAATCGTTTGCAATGATAATAATTAGGTAACCACAAACCAGATGGAGTATGTTTATATAACTAAGCACAACTACTGTAGTGACGGACTTGGCCTTATTACAACAATTTGCTTTATGCAGTTGGAAAAGCCGATGCTCGTGTTTGATCTATCTCTAAGAGGATTACCTGACACAGGTTTATGGAAGCCGTAAACAACTTTATCCTTCACTTTATGGCAAAGAAATCTAGAGCGCTATTATAAAGTTGAGTAATGGGAGCTGAACCTTTACCGTTATACATTTCGTGACATATGTTTAAGGATTAAATTTCAGAACAAATCCTATAATATCGTTTGGTAAGGTTTTCCTTAAAATGTGTTTTCGTGGTGTGCTGATAGTCAAAGGATTTATATACATATGTATTTTAAGTTTTTTGTATTATGTAACACTTTTTTATATATAGCGCTAGTTATAGTGCCTAGATTCAGCGTAGGCAAAAAAGTGTTACCAAGATTGTTTGGAAAAAATAAATTAAATAAAACGAATTAGAACAACAATTAAAATTTCGGTTTATTATTTTGCGTTTGTGTTGTATTGAAACTTGTTCAAGTTACATCTAACCACCGGTTATAATTGGTTGCACAATTATCTGTGAGATATATTGTTACAAATATGTTACTTGGAATAGGTATGATAAATGACCTTAAATTTCTCAATTCCAAGACCTGATCCGGCAGCAAAGATCATTCACTTAAAGTGCATGCAATGCTCAAAACACCTTTGATTTGATTTCTTTTAATTCCTTACAAACGAAGAGCAAATAAATTGAAAACCCCATAAACTTTATTTCAGAGTACAACGTTAATAGCTTTACCTTCCTAAACAAATAAAAAATATAAATCAACTTAAATGTGACAATTATTTTGCAGTCTCAATTACAAAATAAACGGAGCTTAGAAAATATCTAGCACGCTCTAGTCTTCTGATTTTCCCGTGGTAAGACAGAAAACAGTTGTAATAAAAGCGTGGTACATAAGTTACAGAAATGCTCTTGTTGAGCGTTTTGTAGATTTTCCGTTGCCAACATTTATTCCTCAACATACTTTGGTTTATCTTATGGTATTAAAAATCATACGAAAGTATACATTTACAAAATCTTTCACTGTTTCAACCACTGCTCATCTCAATCTATATATTAATAGGCAAGCACAAAACTTGTCGTCCTTTTTTCTCAGCTTGTGTGCATCGTAGGAGAAATTCGCGCATACCGTTAGAAAGGTAGTGTCCTGTAGATGAGCAGAATCGCATTATAATTTACATCGGTCCTCAGGGATACGCCCCAGTGGCCCTCAAAGTTTCGATGTTAATCTTATGGAAGGTCAATCTTAAGGAAGAAGAAGAAAGATTTCTTTTGATTTTATCAGGGGCACAAAAAACAGCTGTTCGTATGAAAAGCTTAAAACAGCTGATTTTGATCAACAGCTGATTTTGATCAACAACTGATTTGGATCAAAAACTGAATATAATTTTAGGTTAGGTAAATCAAGCAATAGCGAAGAATTGCCGGGTCCACTAGTGTATATAAAAGCAGGTTAGTAATAGTGCAATTAAACACTGGACATGCAGGAACTATTAGTTAAATAGTAATGCACTAACTAGCATATTATATGATTATAAATAAATATTGAGCTTGACTTGTGAGAAGATATACCTGATAGAATAAAAGTTGAACATACAGAATCTTACAACTAATAAGAGTATAAACTAAAACGCGTTTCAACGTCAATGCCGGCATCTTTAGTTATAGTTTGAATATTGTAGCTCGTGCATCACTGAAGATGGTGACTTTGTCGTTGAAACGCGTTTGAGATAGTAAACTTATTAATTGTGAGATTCTGTGTTCAATTTGTATTCCATCAGCAGACATACTGTTCGTTTTTAAGATATTCAAATCAATTACGTAAGAAAAATAGGATGTGTTGACAAACAATTTGCACAAGGAATGTGATATTAAAACAAACATACAATCGTCAAGTTCCATGTGTCTTAAGTTTTCTATACAAATTAATTTGTTTAATGCTTAAAATGATACAACATATGCTTTTCATGTTTGGGGTCATCTCAGAATAACTGAAACTATTTGAAAACATCGTTCGATAATGAATAATGTAATCCTACCTAAATAACATTGTTTTTACAAAATAAACAACTATCACCGGAGATTATGTGCTAACCATATTAATATATACACACCCAGTTAGGACCATAATTTTAAATCAATATAGTAAGAACATTTTAATGACTGTAATTATATTCCCAGATGGTATAACCTATAACCTAAAGGTAAGATTGAATTAAATATTCTTACCATTATATGAATTGTTCATAAATAAATTAAATGCATAGGGTTTGCTCGGATCAAATGGATTTTATTTTGTCTTAACTAAAACCGTTAATTATTCAAATGCAATGAATAAACTTTTAAGAATGTAGAACGATTATGCAATATTACAAAATAAATTAGTTTAATCCTAAGAAAATACCCAAATAGTTTTAAATAACATTTTGGGTCCGATTCTTTAAGCATTGCTCAAAAGTCTACAAATATGAAACTAAATCTTGTACATTCGTTTATTATGTGAGTAATAGTAAATTGTACTGTTTACATAACCTAAAATAAGAGATAAATTATTCCGCTTACAATTATGGGGGAAAAGTGAGTACTGGAGAAGTTATATAGTAGATTTATAAATAGTCATTATTTGTACACCAAGACATCTAACCACCATACTCTACAAAACATGTATTTCCGACGCTGTGAGTATTTCCATATCAAGCAAAGGTTTTTTAATGTTTATATATGGGAAGTGTTAATTCATTTGTTTTATATTCGCTTGAGTCATAACGTTAATTGTCCGTCAATCATTGGCATGATTACTGTGTCTTGTGCACGGTTCTTGTTTGCAGGTGTATCTTATTTATATTTTAATGTCACTATCAGATGAATAACGAATATGGATAAATCCCTGACATAAACATATCAGATAAGAAAACTATTTTTCACCGATCTTTCCAACGAATGATCCTACATAATTGTTCTAAAGCTAAAAGGTGTGCAACAAGTTTTAATTGTGTTTGTCGTTTTTAAAGTTCATTTAATTATTATGAAGCTATTACTCTGGTCATCCACTGACAAGATATTTTAAACTTAATTTATTTTGGTCATTTTAAGTGAAATTCAATTGAAATACAATTTATGATCTAAACATTGGCCAACTATAGCCCACCTACAATTGTTTCAAAAGGGAAGAATTTTAGATTAGCTTTTGTATTTTCCAACCGATTTAAATTAAACACGTTTTAATAATATTATAAGTAATTAATTGATCAATTTGTCGCATTTGGCTGTCATACAGTACCATGGAGATAAAACAAAATGACGTTCGTGTTTCTGTTAGTTTTCAAAATTCCGCGTAGTTATATTGTTATAAAGTTACAGCTGATAAGTCCATGTCATGCGCCCTACTTTGCAGGTTGTATTGTTACACCGTGTATTACTATTTTACCATGTGATTATATTATTTCTTAAAAAGTGTTAAAAAATATTTGCTGTAGTGTTTTCAAGAAATAATACTACTTTATAAAAAACGGTATGAAAATTGTCCTGTTAAAAATATGTTTAAAGAAACTGGGAATCTGGGGTTAAATCTTTAAGACCAGAAGAGGTTATGATTATGATTAGCGATTCTTTGCCTGATCAAAAACATGTATTTAGATTAACTAGGGGAGACCCCTGCGTGCTCCGCACGCCAACCCCCGGTGCGACCTTCTAAAAACATATGTTATGTTTTATTTATAATAAAAGTGTAGGATTAATAATAACCTCAAAACTAAGATGGTAAATAATGTTAAATGTTCAAATCAAATTATTTCTTATATTTTATAACAGCAGTAATAATAAAGGTTAAAAGAACCAGTAAGGCTCAGGTCTACACTTAATCAAAAACCTAACAAGAAAGTTATAAATAATAACCTCAAAACTAAGATGGTAAATAATGTTAAATGTTCAAAACAAATTAGTTCGTAAATTTTATAATTTGAATAAATAATTCATTTCCTCCCTTATAAAAATTAATATTTACTTCCACAAAGCAGCTGTATTAGTTAGTTTCTTATTATAAACAGCTGTTTTGTATTAAAATGTTTTTATAACCATCTGAATACTGTAATCATCGTTATTTACATCCACGAAATCAGCTGGATTAGTTTTTTTCTTATTATAAACAGCTGTTTTGTATAGAAATGGTTTTTAAATATTTTCCATGTTAATCTTATGGGGAAAACCCGACCTTTGAGATTAGCTCACGCCATTAAGGATAAGAATTTTTGAAATTTCGTACCTTATTGCAAAACTACGAAATGAGACGAATTTTTTGAAACCTCAAACATTAAAATTGGTCCAGAAATAAGGAAGGAGTTGTGTTTACAAAAAACGGCTTCACGTAGTATATATAAAAATTTTGAACAGTAGATAGTTATTTCCGTACCATGTGTATGGACAGGAATGTTTAAACATTTTGTTTTTATTTATTCATTTATTTCATAACTTTTCCGAATTTGAGTTACGTGTTCCGTCATTTTTGCTTTATTTAATTGCTTAAAACACAAAGGGAATTGCAGTTGTTACTTACTCTAGGCCCCACCACATTAATTCAACTCTGTGGTAGTGGAGATAGTATGGTACATCGAGCACAGAGATACTGACATAATAAATGTTTACTAGTTTTACAACATCAAATTAATAAAGTTACCGAAATTTATATGTGCGCTCCACGAATAATTTTAAACATTTAAGTTTAATAAAAACATAATCGTTCTGGTAGTTTCCGAGGTAGGTTTTGAAAAGTAGCGTGATAAAGATTGACTCAAACATGCGAATAAGCGAGCTATTCCTCGGGCCGACCCACAACGAAAGCGACTTATCTCCTAATACAATCCGGTCGTTATCAAACAAATACGATGCTTTGTAAATTAATTAGGTTTATTGCAGCCTGAGGTGTAAAAGCAATAATCAAATGGCAAAATGTAAAGCAGCCATTTAAACAGGTCTAGCAAATTAGAATCCTAATTTGGGAAATTACTAACGTAAAATGTAATGGTAATCCCTCCCAAATGCAAATTAGTTTTAAAAAGCATAAAACCAATTATTATTGTCTTCCTAGTGCTACAAAATTTAAGTTAAAATAATACTAATAATGAGAAACACCGTAAATGTCTGAACTTAATCCAATTTGCCCTCCTGAGATGTTTGCAAGCTAAAACTAATAAATCTGCCCTTGTGATTTTTTATTATTACTGTAATTACCAACAAAGCTTCAGTGAACGCATCCTTTATAAAAAATATTTAACATGCTTAAACAATTCTACATGCTTACAATGCAAAGATTATAATAATCATATATAGAATTTAATTTTTAAAATTAG
>JAGFPH010007515.1:0-21394 GCA_018207615.1 Philaenus spumarius | reverse complement strand
GGGGGGGTTTGGGGGGATCAAAGTTATTAAAAAACGACTTCTTCAAAACTACCGAATGGATTGGAATGAAATTTGGTATGTAGCTTCCTCTAGGGACATAGGTGCTCACTAAGAAAGAATTTGAAAAAATTCAAAATTTTAGGGGGGGGGAGTTTGGGGGGATAATTACGGGTCAGCTAGTAATTTTAATAAAACTAATATTTCTTGGACGCTTTGTAAAGTGTTTAGTGTATAGTGAATGATTTGATGGGAGTTGAAAACCCATATTTTTAAAAATATTTTTGTAGAGAAAACATAAGGAAGAAGAACGTTCTCTCAAAGCAACTCTACATAACGCTGGCCACGGAGGAAAAGTTATTTGTGTTATGTAAATTATCAACCGCCTTTTGTTGGGGTACACTCCCCTTTATCCGCATCAATGCTCTATAATCCTCATTCCGTGAATTGAAATAGCTATAGAGAAGTATACCATTGCAACAGACGCAACCATTTATAACGGATGTTATTGTCTTGGCATCTCATTAAATGTCAGATATAGATACAACTTTATATATTCATGAATTCCCTAGCATTCCAGGGCACTTGAAATACATTTTCAATGAATAAAACACCACTATATTTGTAATTTAGTACAGGGGTTCTCAACCTTTCAGGCTCTGTGCCCCCCTTTGAACACTGATGATGTGAGGTCACGCCTCCCTCTATAATATGTGATGAATTATTTGTAGTACAATCGGAAATTGAAACTGAAGCTGGTCAGGATAGCTGAAGCTGGTTATTAAATAAAAATATAGATAATACCACAAACAAAATTTAATAATACTAAACATAACTTTATTTTGAACATATTATTATCAGAACATATGAAATCAAAGAACTAAATACAAATTGATTTGAGGTAATCTAGGTTATATTTTAGGTTGGCTTGTGTACCACTCATTTTTACAACATAATGAGAGGGATATCACTGTTTGACAATATTGTTTACATTTTATTTGTTTAATACACTCACGCCTCCCTTGAAATTCTTCTACGCCCCCCAGGTTGAGAACCCCTGATTTAGTAGACTATTCAATTTATGTACTGATTGGTTATTTCAGCTATTTTTCACTCACTTTATGAGCTACAGCGACTAAACAAATTTGCCTAGACAACAGTACCCTTTTAATATATAGTGCTATAAATACAATTCCATATTTATTAGAAAGGACAACGCCAATTTGTTAACACTTATGTACCTCTTGTTGCCCATAACCATTTGAATTTAAGAAAATATTGTAAATATATGCGTTAACCACCTAAAAACACTTAATTTTGATGACATGTCAAAGTTTAAAAAGATAATTACAAATTAAAACGCATTTTAAAATTTCTCAAAAATATATAGAATATTCTCTGGATGTTAAACGATACCTTTGCTAAACATAAAACAATTATTAGGAATGTTGTATCAGTTAAAAATACTGTAAATGAACTAGTAGGTCTAGCCTAAGTGTGTGTGTGTGTGTGTTTTTTTTTTTTTATATATATATATACACTAATAGGCTGTCTACAAATATATCTCTAAACAGATCTTTGCAACAGAGTTATTTTGTGTTTATATAAATATCTTATTTCACTGAATAATTCGATAGGAAACTACATATTACAAGGTACTATATTTACCATCAAGAAATGGTTCCCAAGTGTATTGTCTTCCAAGATAATGTTTATTGTCGTACCGCTTGCATTGTTCGTAGTGTAAATCTCCACCGTCTGGGCATTTCTAGGAACAAGAAATAATAACTGATAATAAACTCACAATTTTATTAAATATTAAGTAGGCGTTTAAAAAAAAACATTGGGTAGGCGATAAACATATAATTGTGAATAATTAAGACACAAAAATGAGACGTGACGATACATTATTGAAAGTCAGAGAACGTTTACAAATAGAAAACTCTATTTCAACACTTTTATAAAATTCTATCTAGACCTATCGGTTTAAGTCAAGTATGTAGAGTAAAAGGTGAAAGTGAAATACAAAATTAATAGTAGTCTAATAAATGTGTAAAAGGACCAAGTTGAAAGCCAGCTAGCGCAGTCTGTTGGGAAATCTAAACACGAGTACTGAGAGCCGCTAACGAAACCTACATAACAAACATGCAGCGCTACCTTTTGTAGTTTAGTGCAACTATTTGCAAATGCCATTTGCAAGTTGATTAGTATTGCTTCCTATGGAGAGGAGTTGGACTATAGCCTATTTTGTTCCAACCCAAGTGTGTTGTTTACATTATCAATTTTTAACGAGAGGTCTGCATTTTTTAGGTGCATTTAACCACCTAAAAAAAATTATCAATTTGCTGGATAAAATGTTTTTTCGGTAAAACAATAAATTAATCGCACACAAATAAAATAATAATAAAAGTAATAATGAGGCTTACTCGTGAATAACTAATGGTAAAAAAATCTCTTTTGCTTTTTACAGCGTAAAAAAAGTTGTTAAAGTTTAAGATTGTTGAAGTTATTGAGATTTATTTCGTTTGTGCCCACATACCTTTATAATTCAGACAAACAAAAAGTTTTATAACACTTTCTAAAGAAAATACGCTGAATGAATGCAGGTAAAATGTATTAGAATTGTTTTGTAATAATTAACCTAAAAACTCTCTATTGACGAATTGAACACACACCAAAGTATAGGGTTCCACAGTAATTCCTGATTCAATGAAATTAAGAACATGTAAAGACAAGCTGCCCCCCTCCCCAGCACAATAGTAGCAAAACCCAACATGACCCAATTAACAATAAAATTTAGAATTGTGTCAAGTTTTTGTTTCAATGTATTTTCACTGCACTTACCTATTTACTTAATTTGGAATTAATTACACAATTAATTAATTAATCTTGGAATAATAATTAATTGATTAATTGATAATTAATCTTCCAGGACAACGATTTATTTTTGTGGGTGTAATTTTCTTTGCTCTTGGATATTTTAAATGAAACAGGATTACAATTTACTGGAAACTTGAGTTTTATTTAAAATATTATTATCAAAATAAACATGTGTTAATTAGACTACATCTATATTTGTTGACTAATGAAACTTTACACGTCTAGCTTTCTTGTTGGCAAACTCAGAAACTACATCTTCAAAATCTAAACTTGATGTTAATTTTTTTTCAATGGCTAAAACTGCAAGAAAGTTCAGTCGGTTTAGTTTGGTAGTGGAACGTAAGTAGTAGGCCTACCTTTCATGTGCCAATAAAAAGTTGTGCATTCTGCATTGTATTTTTGTATTGTACTTTGTATTTTCATCTATTGTAAACACTTTTAGGATGTCATTGATTGAATTATCTGTAGAAAACTGCAACTGTTCTGAGATACACTGTTAACTAAAGGCTGAGTATTGAAATTGTTTTAATGCATTGAATAACAGCTTGAAATGAACTAGGTATGTACGTTTATAATTATTGTACAAAACACAAATTTGTTGAGCAAACAATTAAAAACAAATCCAAATATGAGGTACTTTAAATGAGATAAAATTTTAAAAACATATTTTAAACAATTACCAAATTAAATTATTTCTTTATTTTTATGCTGACATAAACCTAAATGTACGGTATTTTAAAGAGGATAATATTTAAAAACATATTTTAAACAGCTATAAAAAATTACAAATTAACAAAACTATTTGCAAAAATAAAATAAAAACCTCTACGTAACAACTTAACTAACAAAATCACTCTATGCAATCATAGTAGGCTAAACTGTGCGACGAGATTAAGATTTTTCTAAACATTTTTCTCATTCGACAGTATTAAGTTCTGTATATTTAAAACACACTGTTGCCTTCAGCAAGGTTTAGTCATTCTAACTGTGAAAGTTTCATAATTTTTCAACGATGTTTAGAGATATAATGAAGTGAACAATAGTGTTGTTTCTTCAATGGTAACAGTAAACAAGGATGTATTTTGTATAGATTTCGATGAAATTCCCAATGCCAACACTTGAGAATGCTCTCTGTTGGCAACCTTACACAACAGTATCGAACCTGGCTTCAACACCAACCAGTGGCGCAGCTCTCTGGAATTAAGTCGAACTGACCGCGAAGATATTTTGAGCAGTACGTTGTTTATGAAAACTACTTTAATACAGTAACATTGTTGCAGTAATTTAATAAAAATATAACTGTATTTTACACAAGCAAATAGAGTGTTAAAAATATAAATGTATCCTAACTATAAATATTTCTGTATAATTATAATTTATTTATATTATTTCCTAAAAATCAAAACATATAATTTATATTATATTTGTATATTTTCTTTAAAACTGATTTAATATTGAAGGCACTTTGACTATAGTCTATTCAGTGCCATAAGAGAGGCAGCCCAGAGCCCAGGGCAGATTTTTTTTAAATACCGAAAGCGTAACAATAACAAAAATGTAACCCAATTTTACAATGAATTAAGCTATTATAAAATAAATAAGAAGAAATCACTCAAAGTATACTGGAGGTAAGCTGCCGTTAGTCCCGAAAATGGGGATTGGAAATGCTAACATGTCCCGAATTTAATGTTTCGAATTATTAGTTATTTATTTTATTCGACGAATATTATATTTTTGAGTTTTCAGATAAAACCAAAATGTGCTGATTAAATAACTTGCCCATTTAAAACTGAAAACTCGCCAGCTTCCTTTTGCTTCAAAGTGAAAGAGTGTTATCAAGAAATTTAAAGTAAGGTTTGACTCTAGTCTAAATGTTTAAACATACCAGTAAAGGTGGTATGAATGATGCAAAACCCTTGTGGACTCTTTTAAACGGAAACAAGTGAAACAAGAGGCCGTAATAATATAAAATGTTACGAAAAAGGAAATTCATACATATAATTAATTTGCTTACTACCAAATGTACATCATAAAGCAGAAAAACAGCGCTGTGTAAATAATGTTCTTAATAAATAGGGCATATATAACTGCAGAGGACTTCATACCATTGGTCGGCAACCCCGGTGAGCCCCGTTAAGGGGTGCCCCAAGATTTTGAGTTCAGAATCACTTTTTGTATAATTTTATTTGGTTTGTTTAATTTTTGTTTTTATTATTATAAGTTTGAACGTAAATGGTTTAAATTTAATTAAATTTAATAAACTACATTTATTTTCTTAAAATTTATTTTGGTTTATGTTTTGGTAACGCCCTTACACTTTTTTTTACATAAACAACAATTTCGCTCTTTTTAATACAAGAAAATCATGAAGATTTTGGTGCTCTCTTGTCAGATGACGACTGGAGGACGAGACTAGCCTACCTGAGTGACATTTATCAACGCCTCAAAGCAGTCAACTCCTGTCTACAAGGTCCTTCTGACAGTAATTTAACGTAGTCGGACAAACTTTCTGCCTTTAGAAGGAACATCGGTACTTAGCTGAATAATTTGGAACAAGGGAAAACTCATATGTTTTCACCGTTTTCTACTGAGAAAAACTCGTACCCTAGTATTTAGCAAGGCATTCAAAATCACCTGATGAACTTGAAACTGGCTCTCGACAAATACTTTTCGGACCCGAAAATCAAAAAGTATGACAAGATTGGAAATCTGTATTCCACCAAGGTGCAAGTACAGGACATAACACTTCAAACAAAATTTATTGATTTGAGAAACGACAGAATTCTCTACCTCAAAAGTTTAATGACGTCCCACTGAACAGATTTTGGTTTGGTTGAGCAACAAAATATCCTCAGCTGCCAAGGAAGTCTATCGACATTCTTCATCAATTCTTAACTTCTTGGGTGTGCGAACATGGAACATCTTTTGATTTTCGACGCTTAAGACCATGAAAACAAAAAACGGCAAAGGATGTTGGAAAGCACTTTATAGGACGACATAAAGTTTTCTTTCTCAACTGCTCCTAAAAAATATCCTGCTTTCTTTTGACAAATGTCCCATTAAATTAATACCATTAATGACAAAAATTACCATTCTACCTACCTAAGAAAAAACGTGTTGTCCTCTTTATAGAAAAGTAGTTCTTATTCCGCACTTATTACCGGTATACTATAAAATCTTGAGTTTCTAGGGTTTGGCGAAGCAGGGTAAGGGCGTCACCAAAAGGGATAAAAAAAGGTTGTGGACTACTGCCATAATTCATACAATATGTTTGGAGAGTACACTGGACTTCAAGCCAGGATGTGAGAAATAACATGGAAAATGTACAGTGCTTATTCTTTGAATGTATTCGGTGAGCGTTCAACTATCAGTTTCAAAGAAATTTTTCATTTTTTTATGCTCTACCTAAAGGTTGAAAGTAGCCTACTCAAATGTTGTTTTAGTAAAAGATAAAAATGTATCCTACAATCGTGGCGAAAAACACAATGGTCTGAATGGGATGATGCGAGAAGAGTATTAAATGAAGAGTGTGATCAAGTAATAAATTTACAACCATGTCGAGTGATGAAAGAGAAACGTGACGACTCAATGTAAAGCATCTTCACTCGTCTGCAGAGATTAGAAATTGATGTTTTGTAAATTTTATGGGGAGATTTATTATCTAGACCTAACATAACAAGTAAAAAGTTTCAATCATCTGAGATCAATTTATCAACAGTACCATATATTGCAAGGATATTCATCAGAGGCTGTACAAAGTTAGGAAGACAATTAATTTAACATTTATAAACAGTGAAGTACTGGTGAAAGTAACTCAATACGAAGATGAAACATCAACAAAAAGAGTCGAAAAGGAGAAGAAGTACAATATCATATTTGACCTCGTAAGCAACAAAAAGGAAATAAAAAACGATTGTTCGACTAGACAATCCCATTGGAGTCTTGCACTCGCCTAACCGTATAACTCTTTGCACTCCGAACTGACACAAATAAAACTTAAATTCAACAGACTCTGACACGTTTCGAAATTATTTCCTATTGTTAGTTGTGTCATATTGTTTTGATTTTAACTTAAACTATGGAAAGGGACGGAATGATCGTAATTACGTGTTTGGTTCGTGAAAGAAGAACCTACTTTACGCAAAATAAATAAAGCTCTTATAAAATCAACAATATTTACAAAATATTGAAATTTATTTTTAATCACCACATATCTAGTCAAACGTTATCGCCTCACACTTCAGGTCACTCTATATTCGCACCAACGATCTGGCCAAAACATATGTTATCCCCGTTACAATAATTTCACTTGCATCGTTAAATTTAAGTAAATATAATATTCTCTTACTTCAAAATATCACATTTGGCATGAATGAATGGATTAACCAGATGTTCACATGGTATAAAATTTTAGAGAAAAACAGTAGACTATAACTTGAATTATACTGTATAACAATTTTAAGTCCTAATGAATTAGCAAACTTAATTCAAGAAATTTACATTTAACTTTACAGAATTATTTTATTTAATATAAACTATTATAATATAGCAACTTTTTAAAATAAACTCAATTTTCTCCTTTATATTTATTATAATGTTGAGTTAAATTGTGCGAGTTTTAATTCTGTAAGGTTTTATAGCAAAATCATACCAAAGAAATAAAGCCGACGTGTGTCTTTATCTAAACACAAAATGAAATAAGAAAATTTTGAAACTCATACCAGATTCATTAAAGCCAGACTAAGTATCACAATCTTAAATTTGGTTTCAACTAGTTCAAAAGAGTTACTTTTCTTTATCACATCGTAAAACATGGTAACAAACTCTTTTACTTAGGACAGACGGAAATGAATTAGAATAAACACCAGGTGTCGTTTGCTACTCAATATTTCTAAAAACTTGTACTTCTCTGGCGAAAATTGATTCTACTCACTTGATAGTTACAGAGTTTTGTTCTTCTGTATAATCCCGTGCAATGGTTCCTCTCAGCTGACAAATGAAACCTTCTGTTGTGACGACCTCGGGGCCTGGAACAATAATTAAACAAATCTTGATATTTATTGTTATAGCTCAGTTTCAAGGATATTTACTAATGAAACTATCAACAATTGATACAGTTGATAAAGAATTAAATATGCTATGTTTTAGGTTTGTTTTAAGTAAAAATAGTACAGTACTGAGTGTCACAACAATAAATTAAATATAGTCAGCCTATACTTCCTACAAGTTGCATAGTTTGACAACTTTAAGCTGATAAACAGCCGCTAATGGACAAAGTTTTTCAAATATTTTATTTTATTTGCTTAAGCTTTGTTTGGAAAATCACGATTATTTATCTAAATTCATTACTAATTAGAAATTACTTATGCAATTTAATACAAAAGCGTAAAACTACAGTTTTACAACAAATGTTAAAGTTATAGTTCGAAAGAAACAAATCTGTGTTACCAGCAAAGAAATGTTCTAACCCTTGAAAGTCATTGTAAATGTACTTAAAACAGAATCGACTGACAACGAAGGCTTTGAGTAATATCCTTTATCAAAGTTGGAGAGTAAAGTTTCAACAAAAATTAATATTGCTCAAATGTAATATCCTTCTTCTTGGAACTTGGTTAATTATGTCGAGCCTAGATGGCTTGGAACCTTATTATGAACTAACTTTGAAATTTTGTATTAAATGTTATTTCTACAATATCAATAAATTTAAGTTACGTCCATATTGTTTATGTACACAAATATATATTATCTTATGTAACTATTATGAATGTGTAAATTGCATAATACATTTAACTTCTAAGTATTATTATTTATTATAAATTGATTTACTAATATCAAGTTTTTAATGGTTGGTGTGTTTTCTGTACTTAGTGACTTTTGTATTATGAATTTATATGGTGTTTGATTATTGTATAAGTTTGTTTGATAAACATTCAATGGTATACAATCTATAATTACTAAACTTTACCAATATCTGCAACACTTATGCAAATTATTTAATCCGAAAATATTAAGTGAAACTGCATACCCGATAAGTATTATTTGAGTCTTACAGAATTTTAAACAAATTTATTAGGTTACCATTTTACGTTTTTTTTGTTTTTTTTTTGTAACAAATGTAATGCAATTTATAAATATACATTATTAAATAACATATGAGTATGTACATTTTTTATATCCAGTTATCTAATAATTTTAAACTAGGGTGTTAGGAATTGTTAAGGAAATCATTATTATTAGTTAGGAACATAATACACAAAATAAAATTTAAATTTAACGTAACGCATTGTTCGAATTGAAAAAAACAACTTAGATTTATATTGTTTAATATGAATTCAATATACAGTGTGATTGAAAAGTCCCGGAAAGGTGTAATATATTTTTTACCATTATAGATAAAGTAATGAGACTTGGTATATCAATAATAGCCATAAATGTCTACTCTTTTAAGGTATTATCACTTTTTTATCCCTTAAGGGGGACGGCCCACGAGGAGTCAGACAAAATTCTTAAATAGCAGCATAGGTCGAGTTTGGTATCAAATTAAAGGTCTTAGTTAGTAGAACACTTTGCCGCAAACCGGACTTCGAAAGGTCCACTCTAACCAAAATGGCGGCCCTAAACGTGTTGAAATAAATTGACATAAAGTTGCTAATATCTCGAAAGGGAAGAATTTTTAGAAAAAATTTGAGAGACAAAAAATGTTTATTTCAAAGTGCTTGACCTAAACAAAGTGCTCCCAAATCAATTTCGTAAATTTTATTTTTTTTTTAATTTTCTAAGATGAAGGAGTAAAAATAAAATTTACGAAATCGATTTGAAAGTAATTTTTTAGGTCAAGCACTTTGAAATAAACATTTTTTGTCTCTTGAAATTTTTTCTAAAAATTCTTCCTTTTCGAGATATTAGCAACTTTATGTCAATTTATAACAACACGTTTAGGGCCGCCATTTTGGTTAGAGTGGACCTTTCGAAGTCCGGTTTGCGGCAATGTGTTCTACTAACTAAGACCTTTAATTTGATACCAAACTCGACCTATGCTGCTATTTAAGAATTTTGTCTGACTCCTCGTGGGCCGTCTCCCTTAAGGGATAAAAAAGTGATAATACCTTAAAAGAGTAGACATTTATGGCTATTATTGATATACCAAGTCTCAATACTTTATCTATAATGGTAAAAAATATATTACACCGTTCCGGGACTTTTCAATCACACTGTATAAAGTTGTAAAGTACAAAATATTGTAAAATATATAAATTAAAAAATTTTAAATTTGAAATATAAACATTAAATTAGGCTATGAATAAAAATAAATCCACTTAGTATAAACATTCAGATATGTACTTTAAAACAGTTAATTTTACTAAACATGATCAATAAAATATTTTTTAAATTTCAAATTAAGATTTAAATAAAAATAAATCCACATGGTATAAACAATCATATATATGTACTTTAAAATAGTTTATTTTATTAAACATAATCTATAAAATATTTCATTTTAAAATATCATTAATATCAAAAGTTATGTAAATATTTTATTATTTTATAGCAGAAAATACACAAGCTTATTGTTAGTAAAAACAAAATCTTATCAAGTAAGCTTTCTTCAATCCAGAACTTGGATCAGAGGTTATATATGACGTTCTATTACAACCATTCAATGAACCAATACATCGGGGACAATCTAGCTGAGTAACCTATTCAATACAGGGATGTCGCTGGTCTAATCTGTTGCTATACTCTACACCAATCCCTACTTGGTAATTACCCTATCCAAATCAAACTGCTCTTCAATTACAAACAGCTAATTTAGATCGATGACCTTCGCAGGATATATAATTAATGTGTGAGATGAGTTTGATACCCAGCCTTAATGAGCTAAAGCACTTAAAACTATTTTCGTTTAACTTTTTATTTTGCGAATTATATTTGAAAATTAAAAGATTAAGATCTGTACTATTTATTTATATTCGTACAGTATTAGCATTATATATTTGGTGCAACTGTTGTCTGAAAAGATTGTTTACTGGAGCTTCCAGATTTTTAAATTCCGTTAATATTGTATTTATGCATTCCCTCAACGATATCTGCATTTCAACTAGAATTATAACAGCAAACAATGCAGTTACGTGCGGCCCCGTTCGTGCTTTTCTTATCGTCAATAAACATGATAACCATAAATCCAACTCATGCATTTCGAGAAAACTTATTGTAAATGTTTTTTGTAGCTTTATGATTGTAAGCCCTATTTCACTTTGTTCATGATAAAGTGCTTGGGTTCAAATAATTCCATCAACTTGAATTTAAATGATTCGATGAAATTACTGCATACTTAGGCAAGCTGTATTCTTACTATATCCCAAGCAGGATGTATTTAAAAAAAAAATTGTGTAGTTATTATTGACCGAGCGTAAGCGAGGTCTCCGTTTTAACTCGACCGTTCGGCATTTCGTCTGTGTGTCTCACGATTACGGCCAAACGCCTTGACCGATTTTGATGATTTTTTGCATGAATGTTCCTTATTCCTAGGCCGAGCCATGTATATATACGGTTTTTTCCATTTTTCATTTTAACCCCTTGTATTAAATAAAAATAGCGGCCGGACCGTTTCTCTCAGTGTAAGCTTTTTTCCAAAGCCAGTTTGTGGCTTAACCATAAGTCGAATTTAAAAACTAATAACATTTTGCTAAATCAAATTAAATTTTAAACAACATTTTATTCTTGATTTTTTTCCGTATCTCTAACGGTAAGCTCACAAAATGGCCGTAAATTTCGAATTTGTTAAAAATCGTCCAAGTTTTTGTATTTCAACTATGTTTTCTACGTTTATTCTAAACCAATTCAAAAGTGTTCCGTAGCTTTTTTGTAGATAAAGGTTTAAAGAATTCATATATGCCAGTAAAAAAATTATTGAAGTAAAATTAAGAAAGTTATTAGCTCAAGAAACAATCACGTTCAGTAACGAAAGGAAAATGTTTAACTTTAGGCCTACTTAAAAAGTAGTAAAAATTATTGTAATTTTTTTCATAAATGTAAAAAATTTTCGTAATTTAGTTCTAAATAGAATTGTATAAAAATATTTATCAATTTCAAATTTCTTATTTTGAAAACACCAGTTTTTATGTTCCTACTACAAGACTGCTAACAAAACTAGGCCTGTTTTGAATAGTAATTTAGGAATATATAATTTGCCCAAAAATAAAGTGTAGAGGATAAATCAAAGAATTGAACTGTATACTTGTAAATTATCATTGTAAATTTCATAAAAGTATTTGACTTAGCTTTACTTGAATTACAAAATGAAATGAAACAAATGAAACCCGTCGGCGATAAAGGATATACAAAAAATGGCCGTAGGACACCGTGGGAAGTGTTGGTACATGGGTTGAGATCACTATCACGACGTTTTAACATCGTTTTTTTTCATTATTTCTAATATTGGAATATGATATGGAAGTTATGGAACTGTAAATACATTGTTAAGTTTTAGTTATTTAAGTATGTAAATATTTAATTGTATGTTTTCCCTCTATAACTTGACATTTTTAGCTATCTTACGCATTATTAACCTAAATAAAACACAATGCCTCTAAAAGAAAATCTTTAGCAGTTAAAGCTCAAGAAAAGAAATAAAAACTAGAACTAGAAATCCCGGAATTGCGGGAATTGTAAATAATGTTTCACTGGCTAAACCTTGTGCTTACTTCCTTACTGGCACACTATTTTAACCTAAGCTCAAAACCACATTTGTTATTTCAACGAGCGAGGTCTGCCGTTCACATAACTACTAGTTAATATTATTAGCATTATTTATAATTGTAATTATGTGAGCGTAAGAGTATATGTGTAAGTATGTGTATGTTACGTTGTGTTGTTTTCCTCTAAAAATTCTAAGTTTTGAAAGTTATTCGAAAGAAGAGGGTTTTATTATTGTACTCGAATTTACATAGTTTTTAATGTTTAAAATATTATAATCAATGCGGAGTTTTAAGTCGTCGAATATTTAGGTATAAGAAATTTATTTTGATAATTTTAGTTTTATAAAATTTTATTTTGTGGTTCAGAATGTATATTAAGATTTAAATTATAATGTTTGAACGTATTTTGAGACGGACGTACGCAACTCACAGTCCAGCTCTCAAGACCATACCAATACCCTCCACCCTTCTAATCCTTTCTCATTGACACAACCTCAAAAAAAATCACATATTAATATAAATGGTTGCAAAACTAAATTTCCTGGACTTAACTATAATAAGGCGTAAAGACAACTTCTAATTTAAAATTTACAGGAAACCTACAACCACAGACATCACTATACATTCCACATTGCACCATCCCACATCTCAAAAAACAGCCGCCTACAACAGTATGTTACATAGGTTCATTACAATACATCTCTGACAGTAAGATTACTTGGTGGAGCCGAATACTATTAAATATATTGCCACGGCCAACGGTTTTAAGACATCTATGATAAACACCTTATTAAATAAAAAACAGAACAAAAGATGTAAATCTTTAAAACCTGGTGAAAAAACCACCTACCGTACATAGCCTGTGAGTACGGAACATACCACCGAATATAGTTTCAAAAAATTAACGAAAATTAAACATTACTACAGCCTTTCGAACCAACAACAACATCCAAAAATTTCTCAGTCAAAAACCAAAAAAGATTTAAAATATAAAACTGGGATTTACAAACTAATTTGCGATGAATGTGATTCGTTCGATATAGGGCAAACAGGAAGAGCGTTCCATCAGAGGTTCAAAGAACATTTGCCCAAAAAGAACATATATATATGGCAATAAATCAAATTATGCACTCCACCTGATAGACAAAACCCATGGCTATACTGACTTTGAAACCAATTTGATACCAATGGAGACATGAAAAAAAAGGCAAAATTATGGAGGATATCGAGGAGTATGAAATATACAAAAACAATGAAAACCAAGTCATGAACGACCATCTGCAATTCTCCTCGAACACTTTGTACAACACGGCTATCAGCATACAAGTTAACGGGCTTACTAACAAACGTCACCGCATGGATACTTAAACTCGTAACGACAGTTTGTCCTTGGACCACCATACGGGATGCATCCCACGCGTAGAAAGTTTTTAATATATTTATACTCAATGTTTATGTAACGTTTGTCGACCTTGCAGGAGTGATGATGGAGTAAATCTCCAAAACGCGTTATAAAAGAGAGAAGAAAGTCACGTGACGGAAATAAAGCAAGTAATTAAGCTTAATTATATTACGTTGACTTGGATACCATAGAAACATGAATCTGATATATAACTGTTCCATGAAATATATTTTATTTTACTTCTACACTTATATCTCAAAATCTTCTCCATTAGTTTTGACGAAATAAAAACCCAATCTCTTCTACACTTAAATTTTCTTCTTTTATTTGTCTTTCTTAACAAAATGCAAATTATATTCTTTTAGATACATGCTTACATGCTTACTTGCTAACATCTACGTATACTAACAGACCCGGCATTGCTTCGCTATTGCATAATTATTTTGGTGAAATAATTGCGACAAATGATGGTAATTTTGTGTGTCATAAGGATATGAATCGTAGGTTCTAAACCATGTCATTTATACCACTCCATAGCTGTACACCATTTACATGTCGTCATAGGACCTAGTTCAACTGTTTTGCCTTTGTGATAATCGGTGTTGCAGTTGTAGTGAAACCCTGACATTGATTTTTCAGACCATGGAAGCACCTTCATGTGACATCTTTTAGAACTGTATATTTGAACGGCAGCCATTTTGACCTGGAGATTTTGTTGAGTGTACTTTTTGGAAGCCTCAAGATGCACGGCATGATTTTTTTTATTGTATCTTTTGACAGACTCCCTTTAGCACAATTAGTATTAGAAAAACGTTTTCGCCGTTTTTTCCCACGTTTCTGGGTGGTTTGAACAATGGAACAATGATCTGACTCTACAGTATCAGATGACACACGGTTATGTCGCCGGAGATTGAGAGTTTTGGAGATCATTGTCTGAAAGGTACCCAATTTCCCCAATATTATCCTCCGCAACATAAGAGGGAACGGGAGTATCATGAATAGAAGGGTTTAGAGGAATGAGAAAATCAAAATAAGCCCAACTGTAGGCAACAAAATAAAAAATCCAATTTACCAATATTTTAAACCCTTCAACAAAATTTCGTAAGACTTATAACCGTACAATATTTTGCTTAATTGGAATATATATCTCATAAATAGTATATATTATTTGAGATTTCACCATGTTTAGCCAAATCGTTCATTAGATATGATAATAAATATATAGATCGGGGCAGCAAAATAAAGATGTCCCGAACCGATTTTGCATGGATCGATAGAGAAGTTAGAGTTAAATGTATATTAACCAAAAAACATACACCAATAAATATATTATACTATGTACTTTTATGGGGATTTTAAGTAACATTGACCCCAAAAACCCCCTAAAATTTCGAATTTTTTGAAACCCTTTCTTAGCCAGCACCTACGGCCCTATATGAAGCTACATACCAAATTTCATTAAAATCCGTTCAGTAGTTTTAGAGAAATCGCGATTTAGTAACTTTAATCATCCCAAACCACCCCTAAAATTTAGAATTTTTTTAAACCCTTTCTTATTGCACAATTATGGCCCTAGAGGAAGCTACATACCAAATTTCGTTCCAATCCGTTTGGTAGTTTTGGAAAAATCGTGATTTAGTGACCTAGACACCCCAAACCCCTCTAAGATTTCGATTTTTTTTAAACCCTTTCTTAGAGAGCACCTATGGCCCTAGTGGAAGCGACATACCAAATTTTGTTCCAATCCGTTCAATAGTTTTTGAGATTTCGTGATAAGTCAGTGAGTGAGTGGTAATCTTTACAAACGTAAAATAATTGAAGCCTCATATATAAAACTAGCGGACAACCCTATCAGCCAAACAAAAATTAAAGTAAAGCCACTATGGCTCGGTGGCTCCCATTATTAAAAAAAAGAACTAAAACTGGATTATAATAACCATATTAATAATAAAACAGAAATGTTACCGACTAATAAAAATGCTGAACTTTTACCAGTAGAATCACCACGTGGTGTTATAACCCGTTCCCGTGCGAAACAGTTGAACTATATGAAACAATAGCGAACTAACCCTTCCTGTTTGCCACGCCTAAACACTCTGGCCAGTTGTCAGTCTCACTCCAACTTGTCAACTAGACGCTTGCCATCAATTGCGTGTGCTTAGTGTTTGAATTGTGTTTTGTCTGTGGTTGGTGTGTTTGACTTCTCAGTTTAGCTCTGAGATGTATCACGTAAATATTTAAGGTTAGTAGTAATTTGTAGTTTTACTTTGTTCACTCTTACATAGGCCTAGTTGCCTGGGTTTATGTACCATTAGTTTTAGTCACTTGAGAACGGGAATTGATTTGTATTCCCGAAACGTCATGTTTGATAATTTAACCCACAAATGATGGCAAATGTCCGAACAAGTAATTATAATAAAATTCAACATCCATCATTAACTAACAATAACTTCAAACAGAGAGTGAGTGGTATTTGGCTTTTATATATATAAATATTTCAATCCTTATCATGGATTTTCATTTTATATTTCCGTCGTATCTTTTATATAAATTTCTTTCTTTCCTTTTTTAGGAAATGAAAAACAAGGTGAGTGTAACCATTGACTATATAAGCAATTAAGTAACCCGTTCAAATTACTATATCATAATTATTTTATTTCATTAACCTGAATTTACTTTATATTAAAACCCGCCTTTAACAATGCATCTAGAATTTCTCCAAGAGTTTAATTAAATTTATAATTTAAAAGTCATGAATCAAAAATTAAAATACATAAAATTTCTGAGCTTTTCCTGTACCTAGCTAGCATGAAGTTGAGTTCTTCCCTCAGGATCCAGGGTAGGATGACGTTGGGCCCTGTTGGTTTAGCTGTCGGATTTCTTGCTCTTGAGTTGTTCAAGGCTGATTTTCTGAGTAGTTCCAAACATCTGGTCTCTTTGGAGTCTAAATGTCTACTAAACCTTACGATTCTGTATTGCGTTCGACAAGATTTCTTGACCTTGACCTTGAGTATGTCGTTACAGGCAAACTACACGAAAAATTGTCTTTTATTTTTAAATTGGTCATAACTTTTTCCACTGCATCGACTTAGAAAAACCAATTTGATATTCGGTTTCCTTGATTTATTTGCAATTTTTTGGAATGTCATTTATGATGTTACGCTGACTGGTTCACTAGTTATTCGCGATTAAAAATTTCGCTATTGTTTGTAAAACTAACTTGCACACCTCACAAGACGTTGTATTTTTTGTTGTTGGAATATTTAGTCTAGGTCTCACAATTTCGGAAAAGCTCTTTTAACACCCTAAATTGTTTTATTTCACAATCAAAAATTGCTAACCAAGTTAATTATTGATTCATTTTAATATTAACTAAACGCTTTTACCGCTTATAATTCATATAGAAAACAAAATTATATTTGATCATTTAATTGCATATTCATGACACGTGGACTTCACACGCTCATAACTTATAAAAAACACATTTAAATGGAAAACTGCAAGGGGCAGTTTTTATCGCCCTTGATTACTTTTATCATCATCATTTTCCTAAGTTATAATCATTTTTCTTTCAAACTAATCACATATATATGATTTTAGTATCGTAATGTTTAATGATTTTTAATTAAAAATCCATTCTGTTACGTTTTAATTATTTTACATTATTTTGATTTTTTATTAAATATAGGATATTCTAAGTCCCTTATTTTTATATAAACATATTTCGTCAGTTTCCTGCAACACGTTGTACCGAGCTAGTCTAGCAAGGTTCACCTTCCATTGTTCCCCGTATACAACGCATGGCATGGTTCCTGATTTAGAATTAATATATTACATATTCTTCTGTCCCAAGATAATTTGGCTTTATTATACTGAGACTTAGAACAAAATTAAATATTAACAAAATTAAATTAACTCACATTTTTCCAAAATTTGAACAAAAACTTGTCTTCTAATTGGTGGAATGCCAACCCATTAGAGTTTGTATTTTTACATGAAAAGTATCATTATCCATTTGTTTGTAAGTATCTTAATTTCAGTGGTACTCAATAGATGTGAGTATGTGTATATTGTAACAATATGTAATAATTATATTGTGAGACAAGAATTGTATTCTATATTACATATCTATATGCCAAGTAATAAAATACACAAAATAATATGAAAATAACTTTTTTTTACTAGGTATTACTATTTTAATAGTTACAAATTACTTAATGAGAAACTATAATCTCACTCATATATGAATTTTAAAATTTTAGTTAAACTTTATCTTTTATTGCTTTGTTTAAGGATTTATCAAAAGTAGTTGATCATTAATACTTCAAATTGTTTCCCTTCATTTAAGGTTTTGTAATTTTACCAAATTTAATGACATTATCTTATTCCTTTAACTTACTTCTTGTGGCATATATAGCAGTAATTTAAAATATTTTAAAAAGTTAATCCTAAATAAATGTTTGCTCTCACAGTACCCAACGCGACATGAATTGCACTGCATTCTCTAGAATTCTTGCATTAATGGAAGTAGTTTGTGTCCCCCAGGTAGAACCTTATCGTAATATAGATTTTTTTTTTATTTGCATTTAGATACAATTCAGTATCTGTAACGCTATAGATCTATGGAACTCCATTCGATTATTCGTTTGAGTATTTTCTAATGTTTGTTTGCTAAATAAATAAATCGCAACACGCGATTAATTACACGCGTCTTAATTACAAAATCCAGATTTAAATTTCCACCAATTGATTTCTATTTAATTTGATATTAAAGAGTTGGAGACCACAATTTAGAATCCCGTTACTTCTTATCTCCGTAAAAATAAATTATATTTGACACGGTAATAAACCTTATAAAGATTGAGAAAAAAAAAAAACAAACATTAAAAGAAATAATATATAAAATAATGAGCAAATAAATAAATGTTCCTTCTATAGTATTTACAAAATTAAAAACATAAATACATAAAACCAAACATTAAATTTACAAAAGTAAAATATTTTACATTTATAAGGATTTTAACTGAACCTAAACAAAAATAAATTTTAACTAAAGTTGTATTTTTTTATTTGCAACATATAAATTTTAGTCGAGTGAAAGAGTCAATTAGTTCTAGAAAATGTAACATTCTAAAATAAAGCCTTTGATAAAGCAAACAAACTAATTTAAAAAATAATCTAGAATTCTAATTAATTGTTCTTTTTACTCAAAAATTTGTATTTTAAATATAGAAATTTGATCACTATAAAACCGAATCAGTTTAAAAACAATTGCAGTTTTCAAAAAAAATTCTTCCAAACATTGTTAATCATATCATAAAATATAAGCCTAAATAAGAAGACTAAATTATCAATATGTATTCAAGTCTCCAATAAACACAAAATAAAGCAACTTAATTGTTTGTGCAGTATTAAATCAAAAACTAATTTCTTTTATTAGGCCTACACCTAAATTAATGTTGACTGACGAATAATAATAGTAGGGAATTTAAAACATATCCCCAAATCCATTTACTTGTTACTACGTTTTAAAACAATATTTCATTTGTGTAATTTAATATTATATTACAGCTTTACTCAGAAAATCCAAAGTGGAGCTTAGAAATATGACGATTATATCCCGCAATATTGCTTAATAATATACTATTATGTAGTAATATTCATGACCAGTTAAATTGTTATTTGGTTTATTTACAGTTTTGTACTTCATTCAGTGCAAATCGTAATGTTTTGTTCTTATATTTATATCTATATATATACATGCACTTTAGTTGATTTAGCTTCAATTATTACTTCTGAATATCAGCTTGTAACTTAGTAACTGAGTAAGTTTGTTTTTATATTTCATAATAAAATTTAAACTTTTCCCTAGGTGCAAGCTTTTGGTTATCCAATGTATTATGTTTTTGTTTTGCTTTCATTTTAGATTTATCCGTTTACCTGCCAAACAACACTTGGAAAACCTAAAAGTTTAAAAACAGTTACTTAAACTATTGAAATATTCTCAATCTTCGTGCAAAGTATTGACATATTCTAGATTCCCTACTGAAGGAGGGTTTCATGATAAATTGTAAATATCCTATACGAATTGCCTGGGCATAGAGATCGGATATTTTTTGGAAGCTGTCAACACTTTTAGAAACAAGCATACAAATTTGATTAAATTACAAGTGAAAAAACATAGACCAAGACCGGGAGTTGAACCCGGGACCTTCACGTTTCCGTCGTGACGCTCTGCCATCTGAGCTACCCTGATATCTACCGATATTGGTCGATGTTACCTCACTTGTACGGTTTTTACTGCAATTATTGAATTAACAGATTTAATACCTCGTGTATACGACATTGAAGACAATCTCAATTCTTATTTCTCAGTTTACAGTGGTGTTATCCACCGTTTAAATAACACCTCTGTAAACTGCGAAATAAGAATTGCGATTGTCTTCAATGTCGTATACACGAGGTAATTCTCTGTTAATTCAATAATTGCAGTAAAAAAACGTACAAGTGAGATAACATCGACCAATATCGGTAGATATCAGGGTAGCTCAGATGGCAGAGCGTCACGAGGGAAACGTGAAGGTCCCGGGTTCAACTCTCGGTCTTGGTCTATGTTTTTTCACTTGTAATTTAATAAAATATCCCTTGCTGAGGAAGTGTGTAAGCGGAAAAAAATAAAAAAATAATAATACAAATTTGGTTGCAAATAGGAAATAAAATAGTTAAACGTATGTTTTTTTTATCAACGTTCGATGCTATTAATAAAAGAGCACTGTTCTAGAAATTTTCTAATTTAGGTTTGTCCACAAATATGTTAAGAGGTTCGATAGGACCTGAGTAAGTGTGTGGTTTAGAGATGGTGCCTCTTGCTTGATTGATACAAGTACAGGTTTGGGTTAAAGGTGTGTTTTGAGTCCATTGTTATTTTAGTTATTTCTCATTGATGATTTGGGATTTTTAAGTGGGACAATAACTTTGGGAGTACTTTGGCAAGGTGTTTATTAATTATTATATACAGATGAAATTATTGTCGTGTTTCCGACAGCTGCAGGTCAGCAGAAAATGATATATTTATATATTTGCATCAATTGTAACCTAATTAAAATAACTTAGTTTGAATCAACCTTAAATTATGATTTTTATCAAAGGCTGAGTATGAACGATATGTTTTTATACAAAGGATTGTATAAAAAATTGTTTGAAGAAAACGATAACAACTTCTATTTCTTAGGAATATATCTTAAGGAAAAATATCTTGCACTAAACTGGCTATACATTCCGTATACAAACTGTCTGGTGGTATAATAGAGTGTCCTTGTCAGCCAAATTATCCTGTTTCGAAGCTACTGTATAGGCAATAATGTGTTATGTTGCTCAGGTGTGGTGTTATAAGGAAAGCACTCAACTAGAGGGAAAG
>JAGFPH010007514.1:54528-64757 GCA_018207615.1 Philaenus spumarius | reverse complement strand
TTCATCCACTATAAATCATCCAATCTCAATAAAACAAAAACGATTTGAAAGAAAATGTTTTAAACATTAAATTTGTATTTACAAATTTGTTCTAAAACGTTTATTTACATATTTTGTAATCATCGTTTGTAGTTGTAGTTGTCTAAAAAGATGACGCCGCGCGAGAAACAAAAAGAAAAGACACAAAACTTTTCACTTTTCTAAGGCTCATAATCGTTAGACAGACTTGTTTTGAAAAGAATATAAGATCACCTTTGGATTCGTCAAGATTTGAACTTTCTAACATTATTTTCCAATCATTCTACACTCTTATAATTTTTTAGATATGAAGTTTTCTGTAAACCCTTAAGATTTGACAGTTTTTCAACCAACGAGCAAACATATTTTATAATCGATATTTCTAGTACAAATCGATATACTTGTACATTGATGTTTATACGGATTTTAGTGTAAATTCTATATTATCGTTTGATATAAGGAAAACCTGATTTACTGTTCATGGGCTACAGCTATAGGTCTTGTCTGTAAAATAAGTACCATTGCGCCGATTGTCTTAGCGCATTTAGCCCAGCCAATAGAGCAAAAAGAAGTCTAATTTTGTTCTAGAATTTAACAGCAAGCGACATCAACAGTGACTTTAAGGGTAGCACAACAAAAACTATCAGGGAAGGAGCTTTTGCGCATTTTGTATAAAAAAAATTACAATAAATAGTTAATATTATAAAAAATTAGGAATGAATAACGATACTTCCAAAAAACCTACAAATAGTTTTTTATAGACCCTGAATGAGAAAAGTCTAAAAAACGCTTAAAAACAAATTTAAAAAAAAATTAATATCTTTGTTAATTTACAGTATTAATGGCATATTTTTCAGAAAACGATTGTTTATTATGTGTTCTTCAAACAGGAAGAAGATGAAATTTGTCGCATTAATAGTTTTTGCACAATTGCAGTATAAACAATGTAAGCCATTATTTTGCATATTGCGCCCAATTAACCTGAGTGGCTCGATTTAAATTTACCAAACGGATTCTGAAAGTAGACATTAAAATCTACAATTCGTATATCTGCGATTTTTTTAATAAGGTTGATAAAGTATACTAATAAAAATGCTTCAGAACATAGCATGAATTTGCCATAATAAACTTGCCAATAGGCGGTAGTGCCGAAAACAACAGCCTGATGCAGGCATTCTCGTTGTTTTCTCCTCCGCATTAAGCAATATAATAGCCTAAATTAATTGTTTATACTGCAATTGTGCAAAAACTATTCATGCGACAAATTTCATCTTCCGCCTATCTGAAGTAGGGTACACATACTAAACAATAATTTTCCAAAAGATCGGCCCTAAATATTGTAAATTAACAAAGATATGAACTTTTGAAAAATAAAAATTTTTAAGCGTTTTCCAACTTTTTCAGTGAAAAATGGTTCGATCGAGGTTTTCAAAAACCATTTTGTTGGTTTTTTAATTATCTACAAATGTTTCGTTGGAAGTGTTGTGATCCTTGCATAAAATCAACGAACAATCCAAAAGTCCAAATTGTTATTTTTGTTTATAAAAAATGGGCAAAAATTTCCTTGCCTGATAATTTGTGTATGTTATACACATATATGCTACCCTTAAAGCCACTGTGAATGTCGCTTTCAGAAATTCAATAACAATAAAAAATGGTTGGGCTACTTGTTTTACGGAGCGCGCCGCTGTATGGAGTTGTATGACTTCAATAAGTGAGGCTTGTGTTACGATGTTTACAATTTAGTGAAACAAAGTGGATATAATGATCGGGTTGTGGAGTTATGATTTTAGTACCGTTTCTGTTAGCTCTTTAATAATTAGGGATTATTTTATTCTTTAATCTGCAAGAAACTCTTGCTCTTTCATGAAACTATTTATGGTCTAGAAATACATTTAAAAAAAACTATTCCATATAGTTTATACATATTTTTTAATTCCTCAGACACGTTGTTCTTAAATTCTTGGTAATGTTGTTTTCGATTTCTTATGACCCCTCCCAAAATGGAATCCTGTATCCGCCCCTGGCTAGATAGTTATAAATGCCTACATAACATTTTAGGAAGCACTTTTACAACGCATTGTCTATGCAGGGCCGATGCTTGGCCAATGTAGGTTATTTATTTAACTGTCGGTTTAAGCACATTAGAAGGATTAACTTTTTCTATGTAAAATTTATGAAATAAATAATGTAGGCCTACAAGTTTTAGCATTCAAGCTAAGTAACATAGTTAATATTTAATGGTTTATGTGTTTATATCCCCTTTTCATCCCTTGTGTTTCAAAAGTTTTCTAAATCGTTTGAAAAGCCTGGCAACAGTTTTATATTTTAAGCTGTTGTTGACAGCTACGTAGGAATAACAAATATATGCGATGCTTTAAAACCTATATAAAAATTGTCTTTTATTTTGATTAGTGTAAAATGTAATTTTGATTCATTTGATAACTTAATAGTCATTCTATTATAAAAATGACTCAAAATTAACTATACTGAAATATTCCTTTAACTGGTGGTAGGTATGTCTTTCTAACATTTAACATTTAGCCAACCAAATGTCGTCTTTCTATCTTAAGCGGGATATAGCGAGGATTGACTTTTTAAAAGGATGTTTAATATTGTTTGCAATACAATCTGAGAAACTTTAAATTAATTTTCTTACGGATGCCTACAGAAATTTTATAATGAAACTCAATAAAAAATTTCAGTTTAATCTTTGCAGAGGTTTGAGAAATACGGTAATAATCAGATAGTTAGAACTGTGCTGTTATAAAGAGATAAATAAATAAAATAATTCAATTTAAACGTAAAATACAACACCATCTTCAACAAATGTATTTGTAGCTATATTTGCTTCATCGTTCTATCTAGTATCCTTGATTTGTTTATAATTAAGTTGTATAGTGTTATTATATATAAATAAGTCATATATTATTAACTGTTCTTTAATTAGAATTAGGAAATATAAACTAGTAAATTAAATAAATACTAATAAGTATATGAACTTACCGTCTGCAATATTCTTGTACTACCGTCGTTTAAACGACGGCCGTTTTGGCTATTCAGCCATTTTCAAGCAGTTTAGGTTTCCCTTCGTCAAACACAAACACTTAACACATAGTTACATATAAACACAAAACATTTACACGCACTTAACATTAAACACCCTTGTGTCGTTTGACTTAACAAATCTGTATATTAATGTCCCAATAACCGAAACTTTAGAAATCTTAACACCTTAACCGAAACATGGTTTTAGTAACGTAAACCGAAACACCGGTCTCAGGGACCGGCAATGGTTTTCTTTGGTTTTTTATTATAATATTGACTCTGAAAATTTAAATTAGGGGTATAAATTGTGACAATGAACAAAAACAACAATTGCTTTGTAGAAATTTTACATTTATTGTATACATAAATGGAAAATATATCAGTACATTTAACCAAAACTAAAAATCTTTATTTAAATTGGACGATGTCATCAAGCAAAGATGAAGTTTAAGAAATTAATACAACAATAGCTTAAAAATATAATGAAAACATTCATGGTAAATAATATGTTAATATATGAAAATGTATACAGTAAAAAAACGTAATGACAAATATCATAACCATTCAAAACCATATTATCATCATCAAATTACTGGAAAGTGTATACGGTATTCTAAAACAGAAGAACCTGCATAATGTTTTGTGTTTACCTAAAAGAAAATTATCAAAACTAGTGTACCACTTACTCTGTTGTACCAAAATTTCAAACACACTATGATGAATCTAATAATCTTTACCATATCAATGTATAGTACACTAGACTTACCAAACAATTGGAGTGTAAAAAAAATGCAGATTTGTCCGTTTTTCGTTCATTTAGACACAATCTAAAGCACATTCATTACACACTTTTCGGCTGCATTCCAAGCAAATAGGCACAGCACATCTGATACACTTATATTGTGTTTTTCTTTCTTTGACTGAGGGGCACTTCCCACACGTCTTCCTCTTCTCCATTTTGTCCGTAGGAACATGTTCCAGCTGTTCTTCTTGGCGGCTTTCTCCAAGGGCTGTTTTGATGTCACTTCTCAGGTCGCGTGGAAGGTTTGGGATTGTCAATCGCCTTCTCAGAAGTGGCTCAACAAGTGCTTGGCCAAGCTGCTTTGTAAACTGGAAACGTGTAGTGTTGGCAGTTCCCCGATAGCTTAGGTACAAAATACAAGCATTTATGCTTGCAATAGACAAAACTCTGTAGAATACAGCTAAAGGCCACCGCCTTGTTCTCCTTCGTGAAGAGTACACAGCGCATTTCTTGTCAATGATATCTACTCCACACTTTGTTTTGTTATAAAAACAAATCACCTCTGGCTTCTTTTTTAGCTCATCAGTTACTATCCCATTATGCATAGTCGAGAGTAGGACAACAGCTCTGTTCTTTTCAGGAACGTATGAGACAAGAGTCCTGGTACCATTGAAGCAATAGCGAGCTGAATGGACACGTCGATTTTTATTAGCTAGAAATTCTGGCGGAATAATTTTCTTGTCTTTTCGCAACGTCCCTACGTAGGTAAGGCTAAGGTTTTCAAGCTCATCAGCTACTTCCATGCTCGAAAACCAGTTATCAGCCGTCACATTGCGGTTTGTTCCTTCAATTGGCTGGCAAAGACGAAGAACAGATTGTGTTGGTTTGCTCTTTTCCTGGTGCTCAGGTGCAAGGCCAATACTGTCGCTTCCCTTACCCGTATAAATATAGGCATTGTATAGGTAGGAGGTCTTTGCATCTGTAAGACACATAACTTTTATCCCGTATTTGTGTGGTTTATTTGGCAAATACATTCGAAAAGCACATCTGCCCCTGAACGGAATCAGCATTTCATCAATAGTTGTGTATGCAGACAATGAGTATAGTCTTTGAGAGTTACTAATAACTTTAGAGAACACCTCGCTAATTGCAGCTGCTTTATCTATAACTTTCCTTTGGTTGCGAGTTCTTGAGTCATCGAATCTCAAAGCAGACAATAAAATCTCAAACCTCTTGAGGGACATAGCAGCCTTGAAATAAGGTCGGTTTGTTGGATCCTTTGAATAAACAGATGTAATTGTTTCATTGTTTGATTTTAAAACCGATGACAGAAGCAAGAGGCCAAAAAAAGCGTTTAGTTCAATTACATTTGTGTCTCTGTAGTTAGATTTGTTGGTTGTCTGACTTAGTCCTCCCCTCACAGTCGCCAGTTTGACATTAGTGTTCACAACTATTTTATTTACAATATCTACATCAAATAAGATATTCCAAATTGCAAGTGGTTCAGGATTATCTCCTAATCTTCGTGCTTGAAGTGTTAAACCAGGTAAGCCACCTGTAATAATGTTTCGTGCTGGAGTTCTAACCCTGACATTTTCTTGTGGCTCTTTTGTTGACCAAGGATATGCTGGACCAAACTCTTTATTTTTCAAACGACTAAAAACATAGTCAGGTAGATCTTTATCTAAAAACTGATCTAAAGCTACATTATCATCGTCTGATAGATCACTGTTTGAAACCTCATTGTCACTATAATCACCTTCATCATTATCTTGTACATCATCCTCAACCTCACTATAAGAAGTGTCTGCATCAGGTAATACGTAATCAGGGTCTATGTCAGAATCGTCCACAATGTCACTATCATCAGAACCATCATCACTCAATTCATCATGTAGCATGTCATGTATACGACTTGTAAAGTCAATGTCATGCACAGAAACACGTCTGCTAGGTCCTGCACGATCCATTGTTAATTTATAATAATAAACAAACCAAAAGTTCTAATTTATATGATTGGTAATAAATAATCGAAAAGAGAAAAATTACGTATCACGAAACATCCGGTATTACAGACCGCACCACAACACTACTCTTACCGAAACATCCGGTACTAGAGACCGGCAGTGTTTTAAATGTTGACCGATCACTTTCAAGGTCAAGCGCGTAACTGAACAGAAACCGGTGTAAAGTGGGGAGGGTGAGTAGAGGGGAAGCTACTGAGAAGAAGAAGTATGACGCCCTTACAGGATAGCCAACATAAAGCTACAAATTTCCCAACCGGTATTTGAGACCGGTGTTTCGGTTAAGGTGTTAAAGAACAATATAAAAAAGCACAACACCATGGACACCGAGATGTTGGTTGAACTCATGTCCCTACTAACAAGTTGTTTGAACCAAAACTATTTTGAATTCAACAACAAATACTACATCCAAACTAAAGGACTCGCAATGGCATCCCCTTTATCTAGCATATTGGCTGAAATATTTCTCAATCAAGTTGAACAGAACTTCATAATGAACAAATCTAACCCATATTACAATAACATCTCCATATATGTCCAGATATGTCGATGATACCTTTTGCATCTTCAAAGGAACCAAAAGGCAAATTGATATGTTCAAGAACTATTTAAATAAATTAAAACCATCCCTCGAATTCACCAATGAAAATTTACAGAAAACCCACCCAAACTGACCAAACCATACATGCTTCGTCAAACCACCCCCAGAACCGTAAAGCATCAGCCTAGTACATAGAGCTCTAAACGTGCCCATGAACAAAGCCGATTTTGATCATGAAATTAAAATAATTAAACAGATAGCAATATTAAACGCTTATGAGCATAAAACAATAGACAGGATTGTAGAAATAAAACACAGGAAAAATAATAACTAAAGACAAATCTAAATACATAAGCATTGAATACCATGGCATATTGGATAACGTTGCGCAGAGAATATTTTGCAAGCAAGGATACACACTGGCGTTTAAAACTTATAACAATTTTTTTTAAACACTTAGAAAAAAACCCAATACAGAATGCACGTATAATGAAACTTGGATTTATAATTTAACATGTAACAATTATTGTGACATTCATTATATAGGACAAACTGGACGAGCGTTCAAACCTCGATTCAAGGAACACCTTCCAAGCAACAAGTCCAGTGCTGCCCACTCAAAATTCGCTGAACATCTGGTGGAATCAGGGCATACGTACACCAACATCCAAAACAACATGGAAATATTGTGCAAATGTTCCAAAGGACCAAAAATGAACGTTTTGGAAGAATGCCATATATACAAAGCCAATGTAGGCGACTGCACGTTATTCTTTAATGAAAAAACACACTTTCAATCTAACGCTATATTTTACATCATTATTAGAACTGACCTCCCCCCTCCATATCTAGACTCCGACCCTAACATTAGATACCACTAGTTATAGTGACGCTAAGTTTGACCGTTGTCCACGTCTGCGGTTAAATGTAGACCGGACATTTTGTGTTGTGTGTACATATGTTTTTTTAATTGTGTTAGTGTTTTTTTAAATGTGTTAAGTGTTTTTCGTTGTTGACGATCATTGTATATATGCCATAACATTTTTTTTTATATCTTGATTCGATAATGCCTGAAAAATAGGCGAAACGCGTCATCAGATTAACCGTGAGCAGAAACCCCCAATAAAAGGTATTTATATAATATTCCAGTCCAGTAAAGCAAACTATAACATATTAGTAAATTAATTTGAACAAAATGTTACTTTTATTTACATAAGTTTACTTTTGCCAAATTAATAACAAACTTAAAACTATTTATGGGATGTAAAACTTTTTCAATTAAATATCGTCAAACTTTCTTTATCTACCAACTTTACTATCGGTAATGTTGTTATTAGTTTTTTAGTAATACGGTATTAATAATAAGCATCAAAAATAATTTAAGGATGCCATTTTTAGACGCTTTGTGATTAGGCAAAAAGGTATTAGTGAGATAAAAACTTACTTCTACTTAAAGATGCCGATTTCCTGGAAGGTTTTAATGGAAAGAGATTACATTTTCCACGTTGGTGGTAAATTAAATATTTTAAAAAGTACACCGTGTTCGATGTTTATAATTATTTTGAACAAAACTAAGCCTTCAGTTTGTAAACAAATTTTATTGGGAATCTTTAACTATAATAATTGCTACAAATCAAGTCAAACCAGTATGTTGTATTAATCAAAATATCACACTTTTAGTATTTTTAAATAACAAATCATGTTTACTATACAACTCAATTCAGCCATACGAATGTACGATTGTTTATACGTTGTTAAATTTGAAATTTGTGAGACATGATAATAATGTGGACATTATTATTGATTTGGTATCAAATAAGTTTCTTACTCGTGACAATATTATAGTTACGTAAATGAATAATTACTTAATAAATACTATACATTATTAATAACAATTAGTTACTGAATTGTAGTAAATTCGTTAATGAATGTGTAAATTACAAATTGTTGACACTAAATATGACTACTTTACTTACCTTGCACGGCAGCAGTTCATGTTGAACGTCGTTTTTGCGGACTAATGGTTTAGAGTGCTAAGTCTTCATTATCAAGTATTATATTTCAACACATTTAACAATGTATTTTATTAGAATTAAGTTAATTTAAAAACATAACTTGAGCTATAATTTTTAAGTACATTTAAAAATTGCAAATGTTGTTTGGAAAAATAGCAAGTTTAGAAACAACGATGTTGAAGGTGAACTGCTGTCGTACGAAAATATAATTAATAAAATTAAAATCAAATAGTTTTTTTGAGTACTTTGGCAAGAGAAAAGTAAAAACGTTGACTATAAATACAACTATCTCGAATCTACACGGTAATTCAACAAGCAAAGATAAATACAAAATAAATAAAAAAGAGAGATATAGCAATAAAAATGCATGATGAGAAAATATGAAGTTATAAAATTATACGTGTTTAATTATTCAAATTGTTTGTATAATATATGGTCTCCAATTACACAAATTAAGTTACTGAAGAAATGCAGCTAAGCAGTAATTGACGTGTCTGGTTTCCTGCTTTAAAAGAACACTATTATGTCTTGTGAAATAAAACAACAGTTCTCTAATGCAACTCTTACTTTAACAAATGTTTTAACACTAGATGTATTTCTTGGGAAGTTTGTAAGAAGTCTTAAAGCTATCTGAACTTGCTTGGATAAAATATAAAATAAAATTTAATTTCTAGCACACTTTAACGTTTACACGATCAAATGAAAGACAAAGGTACATGTTATTTTGTTAAACTTTTAGAACGCATTGTCTAATTTAATCGTAAAAGGTTGTATACCTTATTATAGCAAACTTATTGCATCTAAATTGTATTATTTTTTACAAATTACAATTCGTGTAAAAAAATTTGTAGCAGTAGTTACCATAATTTGTGCTCTAAGAAGAATATTGGAGAAATTTCAAAAACTGCATATCGCAGATTAACTTTTTATAGTTCAAATAATTGTAACTGGTCACATAAATAACATCTTGGCATATTAGCGTATTTGGGGAAAATACACATTTCTAAAATTGAAAATGGTCTTATTCATAATTTTAACAACATCTACGCCCCTAGTAAACTGAATATTTTCCTTCACGTTTCAAGCTAAAAGATGATAATTATTGTCTTCTGTTCATGCTATTGTGTGTAATTCTGGAATGTATCCTGCCAAACATCTACGTGCAAAGCAATTTCTACAAACAAGGTTAATTACACTTTATTTTCTATTCTTAATAATTTTACTTAATATCTAAATTTAATATTTACATTAAACCGTGTTGAAAAAGTAAACTTGATTACAATCATTATTTTGTACTCATTCCTGGAATTTTAATACTGTAATTTTAATGCTAATTTGTCACTACTACAATACTATAGACTACTGCGTGTAATTAAGTTTGTTAAAAGTAATTAGAAAAAATATACAATGTATTAGAATATTAAAAATATACTCTTATGGCATTAATTATAATGGTAGGGCTAGGCCAAACAAGGCAATTATTATTTTAAATGTACTTGTTGTTAGAATTTAAATAATATTTATTCATATATGCTGGAACGTAGCGGGCCCTTACAAGGGGTTACTCAACTTAATTAACTGAGGCCGTGAGAATCACTGACAATCGGCCAACAACCAGCTTTGTCAAACACTAAACATTTATTATCAACTTATAATACCTTTTATAAACACTAACATTAGACTCTGGAACGGTTGAAGGGATATCTCAGCCTAACCACGCTATATCTTTCTAACCCTATTTTACCGGCCAAACGAACATATGTGTGAATATATTTGTGAAGAAGCGGGTCGCGTAGGCAGGCGATGTGTGTATGAAAGGGAGGAGGTATGCTATATGTGGC
>JAGFPH010007514.1:27795-54518 GCA_018207615.1 Philaenus spumarius | reverse complement strand
CTACACTACTACAAAGTCTGTATTTAGAAGCGGGTCGTGCAGGCAGGGGATGTGTGTATGAAAGGGATGAGGTATGCTATATGTGGCGGGGTGGGGATGTAAATACACTACTACAAAGTCTGTATTTACTGCTGGAGTGCGGCGCATGGCTTATTGTATCACTGATTTCCTACTCGTAGAACAACTCTGCTGCACATCCATTTTTGTTTGTACACCACAGAGTAAAAATAAGTACTTGTTCCCTTATCACATAAATAAACACTGGGAGTGAACACTACAATGTTTTTAGGAACGGCAGTGTACTAGACATCGCGACGAACCCCTGTCACCGACTGACTCGTTACACTGATCCCACGCTGTTAGCTCATGCGCATTTGCCGTCCCTCTTTCTGCGCATACAGCCAACCGCTTCATCACATATATTTTTATTTCTACTACTGACTATCAAATTTCGGTAGCCACTCGCATTTCGCATTGCCAGTCATACCGTTATAGTTAATTAGAACTTACACAAATTATGAAATGCTAGTAACTAATGGTAGGTCCTTCTTCAACGTCCACTCCAGTCTCGTTCTAAAATTCGAATCATGTGGTGTCAATGCCACAGTTGGAAATCATCCAACTGATCCGTTGGAATCATCCTGCGATCCGAGACTTGGTCAGAGATAAAGTTTATACCACCATAAACCGCACTATCCCCATAATATTGCTTCGGTATAACGTATACAAATAGCACTTGGTAACGAGTTGGTTGGGCGACAGGAGTAGGTGGGAGTGAGATAGAATAAATACTACGTGATAGATCACCCGGTGTACAAATAAAAACAAATTTAAGGCAACGGAATTGTAATTAATAAATGAAATATGATGGTGGGGATGGTTGACCCACTATGAATATTGACAAAGTGTTGATATCCCTTCTTTTTTTGCGATTTAAAAACAACAACTTAAGAAATTAGGGGTTTAATTAGATGCAAGGAGTTTTATAAGGTATTGGTAGGTTTTTATGTATTTTAGGATGGATGAACTATTTGGATGGAGTTTATGAAGAGTTAAAATTATTGACGAATCTTGATGGACAACAGTTTTAATAGAGTGATCGTTGATAAATGTATCTGATCTGCTGTGCACACAAATTTGAACATATTGGTTCACTCTTATGAAAGTTTAATGAGGTGGTTTAACTGACACCCTCAGGACAGTTAACGTAGTGGTGGTACTGCACTGACTGAACCACTCAGAACAGTTGACGTGGTGGTTGAACTGCCTGACTCCTGACGCACACTCTGAGCTATTGATATCGTTGTACAACTGTGGTGGCGGTGGTTGATGAAGAAAATTGGAGTAACTGTGGTTTATGAGATGTGGATTGGTGACGAGGTATATTGAAGCTGGTTGGGTATTCGATTGTAGGAAGATGAGGTGCTTAGCTAATTAAATGAAGGGGAACTATTGCTAAAAATTATGGAAGGTATTAAATAAATATTTGTTGCTTAAAACTTTTAGACTATAATCAACCATTGCCAATATTGTATTAAGACATCCTATAGTATAGGATCTTATATAAATTGCAATAAAACTTTTGAAAGGCATTTAATGTATGTTTGTAATGTTTACGTTTTAAAGGTTTTTTCTTGATGATTTGACTACCTTCTTTGATGCCAAGAACTTTCACAGAAAACCAAAATAGTGAATTCGCAATCTATCTTATTCTCTACTACTATAACATTGCGAGTAAAGATGAACATGTAGGTAAATGTTGTAATGAGAATACATGTTTTTAAGTGTAATGTTTGTATCAGTCTGGTTTGACAGAGACTCCTAACTCCTAAGAAGTCTCAATCTTCTTTGCTGGGAGATCTTTAATTCATTTGCAAACATACCTAGCATTCTGATTAAGTTTCTTCATAAACGTTTGTACTGTTCATTCAAGTTAATTAAATATTTCTAAATACATATCAATACTAACATTAAAATAGTTTATTATTTCAAAGATTGAGTTTGCGTCATAGAACCTTGGTATGTATACATAGATAGGTTAAATTGTAATACAGACAACTTTAAATCAAAGCGTTATACGCAAGGGAAATCAACAAGTTTTACAATATATGTGTATGTTAGAAACCCATTTAGTCTATTTTTAGACTAAAATGTTCAAATATTTACAGCGATTATAGGTGAACCGTAAACTTTATAAACTGTGTAAAATTTAGTTTAGTGAGGAAGTTACCTGCGGTTGGTACGGATTAGATTTACATCAAGGCTAAGGTAAATATGACATCTATTGATTTTGTCATCAAATTGCATTAGTCATGTGTAGTTCTATTTCGGTATGTGGCCTAGTTTGCTGTTCGAAACAACATGTCAAGGTATTTTAACATAATGCAGTACCAAAACATTAAATTGGTGTTTAATTAAATTGAGTAATGAATCATGAGAATTAATTGGAAGGTTAATTTATATTAAATTGACTCGAACTGAGTAAAATAATATTTTATATTATAATTTCATGGGATATTAATCCTAATAAAAAGCATGACAAATGGTATCACGCACTTTAATTATATTTGTGTTAATGTTTGAAGTAAGTAACCAAGGAAGAGTATCTAATGGATTGCCTGGCTTGAGACATTAAAATAACACTCTAACCTGTACATCAACATTGTCTTCCACTATAAATGATACGGAATTTGCTAAATAATTGAAATTTGTTCCACAATAAACTTAGCTTTAGAACTTGTATTGCTGTGCGTTTTAATTTTACAAAAGAAATGCACCTTTTCATAGCTATGCACAGATGTTTACATCAGCAGGGATTTTATAATTTTTTTAATAGATTAACTACATTTACAATATAATATGAATAAATGACAAACAATAAAACAAGGTTTTATAATATTTGTTTACTTTTTAATTACTTGTTTTATAAAAAAGTGTCTTAGTACACCTTAAGACAGTAATTTATGTACATAACATCAGTATTCAAAATACAATTCTGATTGTTCCCATTTGTGTTAAATAGTTGGCATAATAACCTACTTAATTAGAAAATATTTAGTTTATTGACAAATTTTATTCTGTATAAATAAACATTTATGTATTACAACAAAATGTTTATTTATTGATTTTAACATTTACTAAGGTATTAACTTAAATTAGTTAATTAATTGAATATTGTCGATATTTACTTTTCTTATACTCTTTGTCCATAGTAAGAAATTAAATACCCCCAAACAGAAAAAAATTAAAAAGGAAAAACTGAAATAGATTACACATTATGCCTGGATTTTTAATGATAATTATAGTTATAATTACCTTTTTTTTTCTTTTGTGGCGATACTGTTGACCAATTGACTAAATCTTTAAGTTTCTTCTTTTTTATTTTTTACAAGACACCTCCCTTTCGACTATTTATCAGTCATTATAAAATGTACATATTAACTATTAAAAAATTAAATAAGGATTAACACAAATGAAAAGGGTTAATTTTACTTATTTTACTCACTTAGATAATCGAATTGTAAGTTCCATCAAAAGCTCAATCCTAACCTTTAATATCAATATTGTTTTTTTACTATACATTTTAAAATGTACGGAAACTTTGTAAAATGTTTTAGTAAGACGATTTATTTTCGCTTAATAGTAAGTATATACATTTTTTTGTAATATATATATATATATATAATATGATTTTCAACCTTAGTTTTATATTTTTATAAAACCTCAAGCATTATTTGTTATATCAGATTAAAAATGTTCTACACAATATACTCCTAAACTATTAGTTAATATATAAAATGCCTTAAGTCTAAAATATTTAGTTCTTGTATATATTTAGTTTAAAAAATTTTTAAATCAATGGCTCTTTAATTTAAGATTTTAGTTGCAAACATAATATGGTTTTTGTACCACAAAATTTAGTAATTAAGTTTATTATAAGTGATCATTGATAAACCTATAGTAAGTTATTATACTTGATTCATGGTTTTAACTCAATATCGTCATTCTTTAAAACCTACACTAATACATTTGTTTTCATTTTCAATAGCTTTAAACAGTAATTACGAAGTGTAATATTTTACAATTATTTCTTGGATTGATCTTGCTATCAATTGATACTAGTATTCTGAAAACTTTACAAGTTCGTTTACAGTTTATATTTTATGTTTGATAGATTGGTCTGTACATTTAAACCAATTATTTATTTATCAAACTTACCATTTCATTAACTTCATTACCTTATGGCGATTCTGTCAAACGATCCTTATAATTTTTTTTACTTTCTTTGTGTTTTCTTAAACCTGCGCAGTGGTATCCGTAATAATACATTATTTCTTTAGCATAAAGTAGTTTTCTATGTGTTATATAAATATAACAAAAAACCTCATAGTACACAATTAAATAACTTAAAAGAATAAACCATTGCATTATATTTTCGTGGGTTCGTTACGTGTATAAGTTTTAATTTTTTATTTAATGAAGTAATGTAGGCCTAAGTGTTTTTTTACATCCGCGTAGTAGGTATACACATGAAAAATCAAAGTTCAAATAAATATTATTGTTTAAATCTTTTACCAACTCCATTTGAAGTTTTATCCTCCATAAAAAAGTAATAACAAATATGTGAACAGAAATTGTTTAGATTCAAACACATTTACCTTTAACTCTATAGAAATTAAAAACGTATGTGTAACAAATATAAGTGTTCTATATTGAGAAACTAGTAAGCCCTCTTGAAAAATCGCAGCATATTAATTGGATTCACATCAGGAATTCATAATAAAAAAATAATATTTAAAAACGACAGACTTTATCTAGGCCTACCTAACTATGCTAATGGGGATTTTTAACTAGGTAAATAAATGTGTACAATTATAAGGATTATAAAACTGTAATTATATTTGTTAAAATTTTGTATTTATATACGTTATTATATATATTTAAAGAAATATACAATATTATCGTTGAATTGCTTTTACTTCATAGTTATAGATCAAATGATTTATAAGTTATAGTATAGTGAAGAAATTAATAATCGAATATGTTTATATATTATACGAAGATATAGGAAGGTTTCCGAAGTTAAACATATAAGTTAAATCTTATTTAAATTTGTATAAACGAATATATTGATGGTAAAAGGACGTATTTATTTACAGTTTATAACATCAAAGCAAATCTTATAACGTTAGTTCTATGACTCATATTAAACAAAATCAATTTCACATTAAATTTAATGATTGAAGTTATTAACATAACTCCAAAGTATAATATAAGCAGAATTTTGTTTAAGTATTACAGATGATGGGTGAAATCAGCTGTTATATTATATGTAACTCACGTACGTATGTATGCACATACGGACGTATTCTTGCTTTTATAGTATTTGTTTACACATTATACTCTATAGCATAAACAAATTAGAATGTATGCTTATTTTAATGTAACAATTTATACCACAGCACAGAATCTACGTTAATAATGTGTATTTACGAACACCATTATTTTAATTAATTCTTACTTTTTTTTCACACCTATGGCATAAATAAACTAAAGCCTATTATTAATCCTATACTCTATTCGAATAGTTAAATCCTACTATTAAACTTAGAACAAAACCTTAATAGTAACACCAGCACCACTCCACTCATAGGTTTATTCAAACACCGTCTTTATAATCTAATTTCATGTAGGATATAAGTACTTTAAACTAACCACAAATATTGTTTAAGAGTAAAGTGCTAGTGTTTTTAGAAGAAAATATTACATTTCCTACCTAGGGCCTATAGAAACTAAAACTTTATATATTCATCTGTTCATATATTTTGAATATTATTTTTTGGAAAATGTAATAACTTTAAGATTGTCTAATATAGTTGTTTATTGTTAAAAACTGAATTTTATATGAATAAATTTGTAAATTTCTAAATACTGGGTCTATAATAAATTATCTACAGTTCAAAGACTATGAACTTTTTTGAATCAATAAAAGCTTATATAAGTATTTATCAATGTTAAAGATAAAACATTCACAGCCTTAAGAAAATGTGATAAGAAAGTGAGGAAAATGTAATTAAGTTATAGTTCTCGTTGAGCTGGAGTTTTTTTAAGGTACTGCAGTTACGGTCTAATTGCCAAGTTCATGCAGAAATGCATCTTAACTGTGAGGAATATATCTGATACTTCTCTTTAAAAGTACTCTATAATGTTTTGTGAAAAGAAAAAACTGTTAATTCTTATAATTTATAATTTTATGATAGTTACTACAGTCATTGAATTTCTAGAGAACTTGTAACTTTATTCAAAAATAAAAATAAAATTCCTTGGTTTGGAATTCCCTTGATATACATAACATAAATGCAATTTAATACTAATCTACTAAGAGAGTTCATTTTGTTTTGACATTGTCTCTTTAAGCTTTTATCTGATAAAAACCCACACACTGAACTACAAGGTAAATTTCTGGCATTACAACAAACAATAACTGAATTTGATTTAATTAAATTATATCAGCATTATTAAAATATCCTAAACCACGCCGTTTTCAAGTCACAGTAAATATGTTCCTAGCAAATGAAATACTAGTATAAAATTAAACATGTAAGATTTTTAAAGACTTTAAAAACGTCAAACATTAAATATATAAGTAACACTTGGTTCAGCTTCTATAACCAAAATCGGATGTATGTATTCGCAACCGAAATACAACAATCAAATTATTGGTCAGGGCGATAAAAGTTTATATCAACATAAACATTTGTCTTATCCCATTAATTCAAAGGAATTAATTGTATGACCTTCAAGGTAAGAAACTAAATAAAAATAAGCTACTGAATCCTAACCGATTAAAATTAAACTAGCATTACTGTTCGCAAGGTGGTGATACAATGTCCAGGTAAGTAAAACCGTGTATAGTTTACGTTAATATTTAGATGTACAGAATCACATTGATCAGATTAATAGAATACGATTAGTATAATAAAATTGCGACGACTCTATCTTGTTGAATAGTATTCCCTCGAACAACCACAACGCTCCTGGCTAGTAATCCTTGCAATGGTCTGGACAAAATAATTCATCCAGTTCAGAGTAAAAAATAGAATCTTATTCAACTTTGATAACCTTTCTACGATAATATTACCTACAATTCCCTCCTAATTAATTTATGAACTGGCCGTTTGTAGCAGCCTTTGAATGATTTGTACCTATAACTATCACTTACTATCAGTGGCAGTTTATTAAATATTTTCTTAGGCATAACATTATTTTGATTTAAATCTTAAACAATATTACTTTTATATTCTCCTTTCGTTTGACTACCATTACATGTAGCCTACACTTTTACATAAAATAATCTCATGTATTCACCTTAACTTTATTTATATTCACTTTGAACCAAACTTTTTTACAACAAAAACTCTTTGATATTTACTATGAATTTACAATTAAATCTTTGTTGAGAGGTAGTGCATTTTTTTAAATGAATATAATTTTGCGACCATTATTTACTTATTAATTTGAATTACTGTTTTTCAATATTGTCGATATTCTCTAATTAAGTAATATAAGCTATACCTTTTGCGGTGATTATAAAAGATTCTACTAACTAGGAGTTCCGGCAGGTCAAAGAGTCATCTTGGATTCCGATGTATCTTGCCTAGTTACTGCTTAGTCCCCGAAGTTACAATTGCTGACGTAAGTTTCATTCGTCTGGATTCCTCCTATGTTATTCCCGAGGTAATTAGCATTTTGTCACTGTTCCCAAATTGTAACCAATTATTAAAAGCTACACTTTTCCACTTTGAATTTCTAAGTATAGTTTATTTACAATACTTTATTGGAATGTAGTTTAGATTTTGAGATTGAATTAAGACTATGCTGACTTTGTTACTTCATCGAAAAATACAAATTTAGTTTTCAAACAGAATTCTGGGTGTTCTTTTCTTCTTTTTGAGGGAAAAGGAATTCTCTGTTATGTCATGGTTGGAATTGGTAGTCCTTTTTACTGTTTGTTTAAATTCCTACTTTTACTAAAGTTATTGCCACTTTTAGTTTGCTATTTTTTTAAATTACATTTTATTCCTAGTATTTCCTTTAAAACAGCTTTCCCTTTATTTATTATTATTATTCAAAATCTAAGCTAAACCAGTATTTTTAATTATTGTTTCCTAAATATTTCAAAAACTATTAAACCTAAAGCTATAAAATTTTTATCAATTATTGATGACATCTATGATTACAATCTGAACCAGAATCAATGTGGCGAGTTAAAAATGTTTATACGTTTTATGACTTTTTAAATGCAAAAATTTAGGTTTTTTAGTTTTTGCATTAAAAAAAATCCTGAAAACCTGTTTTTGAGCGTACTAAGGTAATTCTGGTTCAAAATATTATACTAGTCATTAGAAACCAGGAAAAATTTACTTTTTCATTTTATCTTTAAGGGGAAAAAGTCAAGGAGGTAAATATGATCTTCTGCTATCGATTAATTTTTATATTTTTTAAAGTAAAACAAATGTTTTGGTTTTAAAAAAAATCATTTGTAATTTTTTTTTACGAACTATGATTTTTTTTTACCTAAGCCTACATTTAAGCCTAAGCCATTATTTATAAAAAAAATAACCAAAAATACCTTTATGTAAGGTCACAGTAAATTGTTTACTTTTTGTTTGCAAAACAGATGCGACAAGCTGTACCGCACCATATAAGAACCTATTGTTCTCATATTGGAATGTCCATAATGGCCTACATGTTTGTCTAATCAGTATAAACTTTATTTTTCTGTTTCTAGGCTGCTTTAGTGACTTCAACATTTTAGTATTACTTTTAATTACAATTAAACTTGAGCGGATCCATCACACTACGTCGGTTATAGTTATAGTAATAACAATTATGTAAGTTAGTTATGTAAGTGCAGTAAGTACTACTTTTTTATGTGGTTTGTTGTATTAATTTGGCTTTCACTGCAAAATGTACAGCGGAATCGCTATACCTCTAGGAAGTTTTTTGTTAGTTACCTCAGTATTTTAATTATGTAGCATTATATATATATATATATATATATTTTTTTTTTAACATATAGAGGTATGAGACCCTTAGTGTGTTAATCAATGTTGCACTTTCCGGTTTAATTTATTCAGATAATTTTCAGAAGTTGATATTTTAAATATATTAATTACTGGGTTTCCTTGATTTTGAAGATCCATATCTCTACAATTTGTAAACATAAATTATTGATAAAGTTCCCCTAAGTTATAACGATTCTCATTTTTATTTCACTCGTTTTATATAATTAAACTTAGCATTTTGTTAATGCTTCTCATTACTTAATAATTATTTCTATCAACTAAGTCTCATTGTAATATTAAATTTGGTTTATAAACCTAATCAATCCTTTTGTTTCTGTTTAAAAAAATAATCCTATATACTTCTATAGACATATTTAGAACGGTCTTCTAATAAATAAATGGTACATATTTTACGGTAAACATACATGATTTTATACAAACAGACATTAAAGTAGTTATATATTTTAAAGTAAAAATAAATTTCAATTGAAATAAAAAGAAATCAGTAAATGGTTGTACTAGAGAAAAACTACCAATATCAATGCTAACACTGGAAATGATTGACGAAATACTATTAACGTTATGAAAGTTTTAGAAAACGTAGCATATATATTTCACAAAATTTTAGTTTCTGGCAGACGTAGAAAGATTCTGTGACTGTGCGTCGGAAAGCACTTTACTAAAGCTATTTACAGAGCGTGACTTGAATTGATGTGATTTTATATTCTTTGTACTGGGGTTTCCAAGAAAAATCTAAATCATTTGATAACAATTATCAGAGTCTAATAATAAGTCATTTATAATTACAATAAATATATTATACATATCTTTTGATTAATTATATTTGCTAATTTTCTCTGCGTAGTTAAGATGATATTGCTTTTGGTGTTCAAAATTCAATTTATGTTCGACCATTTTGTATTTCATTATTCTTGTACAGCTTATTTAGTCATTTACTAAATATTTATTAACCAGCTAAAACCAAAATTAGGCCTACATCCCTTCAAAAAACGTGTTTTCATTTAGTAACTATTAAATCACTTTACAAATTCAGAAAAAATATTTTGTTATGCATTTGCTCTAATTAATGCAACTTGGTGTAGTAAAGTTTATCTTTGGATGCTGATAACGAAAAGTTGTTTAAACTTGCATTAACTGATGCTTTTACCGAAAACCATGACCGAAGGCCGGGACATGGTTAAAAGTCAATTGCTATCTCCCGGTGTCTAATATTAGGGCAGTTCGTGTATGATATATGCTAAACTACTAAATCATTTACACTACATGTGGCATTTGGTTTTATAAGGCCTACTAAAAAAGGGATATGACTCAAGACTGTGATATGTCTGGAAAAAAGAACTAAAATTAATTTGATGTTGAAGTTGTCCCGAAAAATATATTTCTCATAAACTTTAAAAATATAAGAAAATTTTAAAAATCGATTAGTTGTATACAATCGTTTCTTACGATAAAAAACAATAATTGGAAATAGTGTTCCTAGTGCAATCTACTTGAGGCACAATAAATACATTTTCGGTAATTCCAAACTTCTAAAAACGTCTTTGCTTTAAATTATTATAGTTTTTAACAGTGTCATACTTACATATATATATATATTGTTTTGTTTGTTTTATATACATATAGGCCTATAAATGCATGTTTATTTTGCACGTTTAATTTCTTTAATAAATAATTTGAACTTGTTAAGAATTGATTAAACATTGAATTAGAATAATGAATTAAGATTTGTATGACAATTTAGGTATATTAACAATAATATTAAAGCATTATAACTTAATAAAGAAAATATCTCTGAAAACTCCAGTTTAGTTTAACGCACCAATTCAATTAATATAAGATATGCTACAAGAGTTTCTAGAACAAATAGCTTCGAATATTATCTCCATTACCTTCTAACAGTTATAACAATACAACATTATAAGAAAGGTGTTATCTTTATAGTTTAGACAAGCTACGGACTTATGTGTTTGTTACATCCGGAAAATAATTGTTTTAACTCTGAAACGGTTAAAGCACAAAATGTTCAAGAATACATTTTCGTAAATAAAAGGGATGGATGTTAAAATATTTAGCTTTGTTTTTATTATACTGAAGATAAGGCATGAAACATAAATTTTTGTTTTTTCTGAACTTAAGGGAAATTGAAATATAATCGCGGGAAAGCCATTGATATATTATATCTGTAAACGATTAAGCTATTAACCCATAAAACAGGTAGTAATTATAATTTTATATTTTAATGTAAGTACTAGGAAATAATGTTTCTACTTTGCAGTATATATTATTATAACGAAACGTTGAGCGACATTATATTCGATTTGACAGTAGTCCACTCTTTATATATATCATTGTGTTAATATAAATAATATTATATTTTAACTGATGTATAGTTTCAGACAAATTTTTATTTTTAAATTTAGCCTGTTAAGTGATTTTTTAAACGTATGTTTATTATGTACTTGGTCATATTCTTTCATATATTAATTAACTTAAATTTAAACATAGATTCACATTGTATAAGAATATACATACAAATATTGTAATTATACTTCATTACTAACTATGAAAGGATTATAACGTTAGAGAATTAAAGAAAATAACTCCAGAAAGAAAACTTCAGTTTAGTTTATCGCACCCCTTAGTTCCATTCAGCTACAAGTGTTGCCAGAACTAATAGCATCAACAATTTTCTCCTTTACCTTCTTACAGCGATAAAAACACAATATGTTATAGAAATGGTATTGCTTTTACAGTCCGGAAAGTTTTTTCTACAAAAATATAAGTATTAACCAGATAATTTTTTAGTTTAATTATTTATCAAATTTTAAATATCACAAATAGTTTTTTTTTTGTAAATTCAATAATTAAAGTTGCATAAAAATAGGGTAGTTAAGTTTTTAAACTATATTGAGAGCAAAATGTTTATGATTTAAAATATATTCTATTTAACAATTATTATGTACTCTGATTGAATACACATTCATAACTCTTAAATATTATACTTTTCTAAATGTAATGAATTAGTTGTAATAAAACAAATCTAAACTAAATAAAAGTTAATAATTGTTACTCAATTTCCATGCAATGCGTTCTTAGTAAAGATATTAAAATATATTTATGTATGTATAAATAATATTACGTTAAAACTATGCACTCATAGACTATTAATTTATTATATATCAATTTTAAAGTTATGACCTTTAAATCTAAGAAAAAACATACTGAGATTTATGATGGATTTAAAGAAAAAGTAGCCTAATATATATAGCCTATGTGTTAAAATTAAGCTTTTGACCATGTAAACTGCTTATAAGAAACCATTTTCGAAATATATTGTTGATAAAAGATGGTTACACCTCTATACTGTTAAATTAATAATTTCATGATTTTAAATCACATTTATTTATATAATTAATATATCTACTTATTTTATTTAGCCAGTAAATAGTATTTAAATTATTAGTTTTTACTTTTTGATATCTTTCTTCTTTATAAAATGCATTATACAGCAAAATTGCACTTAACATAAAATTAAGAGACAGGAAAATGGTTTGAAATAACTGTTATCCAAAGATATTACTGCAATCTTATTAAAAACCGGTTTATTCATTGTAATTATTGAGATTATGGTCGTAAATAAAATGTTAACTACAATTTTTTAAATGTATGCTTTACTACAATGTTATTGATTTATTTAAAATATGTATTTTATTCTTTTGGTCAATACCTTTTCTTACAGTTATTTTAATACATTGTGTTACTCTTTTAATGATACCGAAACACGTACAAATTGATGATAACTTTATTTGTTTTTTTTTCTATGATATTTTATCTCTATTTTTTACAGGCCATTATGGACGACATTTTGATCCTGACAGACTATCATCTCTTTTTGAAGATTTCAATATTGGTAAGTCTAAAAGTTTAACAGTTACTAATTAAATTTAAGTGTTGATTTGTAATGAAACTAATAATTTTCGTGTGGAGTATCATGTCTATAGGTGGAATCATCATGTCTCTTCTCAATTGCGGTGGTACTATAATATTTTAAATAATATACAATATTATCATGGATGCATAAACCTGCTCTTGTATATTGAATTATTCATGAATATATTGAGCAATGAATCTGTTTAAATGGACAGAAGCAGTACCTAAAGTATAAATATATGCATTTGAGTCTCTCTTGTATTAGAGTTAGAACTTTTAAACAGTCAGAAGTTGGCAATATACATATACAAACCTTATTATTACCACTAAAACAATGATTTAGTTCATTAAATGAAATATTAAATTATTCATATGATAGTATATCATTTTAAACACAGTTTATTATTTAACGTTGCAATATATGCCTATAAGGAGAGTACAATGAAATCCATAAACTGTTTTTTTAAATATTGTATTATTATAGCCTTTACTAAATTGAATGTATTCATAAAATATATACATATTGTATTATACAAGAATTATTTTGTAGTGAAATATTATTCTTTCAAACCCCACATTAAGAGTGAATTATTTGGGTATGTATGCATCTGTAAAAATGCTTACCTTCTACATGGTACAATTAGTTACTCTTTTAAAATAAAACCAGTGTTTTATGTTATAAGTTATGTTTGTAAAGACAACGAAAAATACAAATTCTGATAAAACATAAACATATTATTTCAAACCTCTTAAAGGAAAGATAGAGGATCGCAATATTTCTTACATGTATGGTAAAGTGTTGAGAATTACATTGAAGAAAAATAAAACAGACAACTAACCAATGCTATGTAGGAGGCATAAATGTTATAAATGTTTTTTTTACTGTTGTTTTATTGAGTAATGATGTATATTTATTGTGAAATATATCTCTCGATATGTCTAAGAATGAGGGTAATCATGTTCTAGAAGTGAATTATAAAACAAGTATGTAATGTAAATGTAATAACTCGATCACTATTATTTATTTAATATTATATTTTCGTATAGGAAACATTCTTTAATTGCAGTTACAGAAACGATGCTGCCTCGCTTTGCAGAACCCATTCCTAATGTCACGGTTACTGTTGGCAGAGATGCTCTCTTGGCTTGTGTTGTAGATAATTTGCGTTCATATAAGGTGAACATTTTTATAATTATTATGGTATGTTTATAATTAATTATTAAATAGAGCAGGACCTAGGGCGTGCGCAACAACTAATTATTTTTAAATAGATGTCTACGTATTCATGTTTGTTATTAAACAATGTCAAGGCCGTTGTATTTTTAGAAACTATTCAAAATATTATATTACAATATATTTATAATTATAACATATTTATAATATCTGTATTTAATTATAAATAATGATCATGTTTGATTATTAATTTATAACTATACTATCCTCTTAAAATGAGTTAATTGTTGCAAAACCCAAGCTGTAAACTAACTTAACATGTTTAAAAGCTTCTAAAATTCAAACCTTCTATCATGAAGAGGGATTGTTCATGGTTTCTAAACAGAGAATAAAGCAACACAAGTTATAAAATAAGACGTGTAATGTCTCAGTTTAAAAATATAAAATAATTATTTATTCACATTGATACAAGTTTAAGTAAAAACCACAGTTTTAAAATTTGTTTTATGTGCTTAATTGTCTGATTTTATAATGATACTCATTAACTAGTTTATTTACTATGTGATTTAACAACGTCACGTCACAACGCATTTTTATATGTTTTTCCATTACTGATAAATAATACTATCAACTAGATTTGAAAAGTGTATGTATTTTGTTACTTTATAGTTATATCGAAATAACTTTGACTTTAGGTAAGAATAAGACAATATTCAAGATATGTAAACAAAATTTATAATAACATTACATGGTTAAATAAAACGAAATAAATATCTAAATGCCATATTCTTGAAAGTATTTGAGATAATGTAAACGCAACTTTAACTATATCACCGTACTGGAGGTCGCCAGAAGTTATAAATTATAAAAGTTATTTTGCGTAACCATATATTTAATGTTCAAGAACACAAAGTCTTCTAAATTTTACCACCATAACGTTGTAATAATGCAATATAGAGTTAATATGGAGGTTAAGAATAAAGCCTAAATGTTAAAGATGTTTTAAATCATTTAGGAAATTTAATTATATTTAAAAAGTGGGCCTTAAGACAAATCTAGAAGTTTCTTGAAGAAATTGTGAAACCTTTTGGAAGAAACACTCCTTATATTACCCAAATTATTACTCAAAAGTTTTACACCAAAACAATAATACCACTCTACAAAAATTTTAATATAGGAGCTGCCAAATATTTTTTCGTTATTTATAATTTTGCTGAAGTTTTTATGTTTCAAAAATATTATGGTTAATTTTAAAAAGGTAAAACTTCATAAATATAAACCATTTTAACTTTAAAAGTTTATGTTACTTAATAAAAAAGGGTTTACATGGCTGATTAAAATGTATGCAAAACATTATTTTGATTATTGGTTTCAAAAGTCCGCCAAACTGGAACTTCATATCTATATACGCAAAGTATACCTTACCACTAGAGTGTCCAAACTTGCCGCTGATGAAACTATCCCAATAGCAAAGCAAGATGTTTCAAACGTATCTACGACACGTTTTACTTGAAACATGAATACCAATTAAATATTTTATCCAAAATGAAACAAAGACAATTAACTTGCCTTTTGTTTGTGTAATCCCTTTTCCATTAATACAAAATGCACATTTAAATGTAATTTTTCAAAGAAAATTATTATTTTCGTTTTGTTTAATTTTCAATTACTTACACCCAACCAGTTTTAGGAGTTGGAGAAAGCTACTTCTGAAGAAAGAGTTAGAACTGCTCAGAACTTAAATAGTTTATTGTTAGGGAATAATGATAGTGTATTATGAAAAACCTTTTTTAAGTTAAATATTTGCAAAAAAATTATAAATTGACAAATATTCTGTATATAATTAAAATATTTAACATTCATTAAGTATAAAGAAATATATCAATTAGACTTGTGTAAGGATGATTCTAGGTGATGGTTAGCTAAAATAAAATAAACTTTACAATCCAAATTAATTATTTAGCTAACTATACTGTTTTAACCTTTAGGTTGCTTGGGTCCGTGTAGATACGCAGACAATTCTATCCATCCACCACAATGTCATCACGCAGAATCCAAGGATCTCACTGTCCTATAATGATCACAGGTCCTGGTATCTCCATATAAAAAATGTCCAGGAAATAGATAGAGGATGGTATATGTGCCAGGTGAACACCGATCCAATGAGAATGAGGCAAGGCTATCTGCAGGTTGTAGGTAATATACATACAAGGAGATTTATTGAAATAAATTCCAAAGTAAATATAATCTTAAAGAATTTATAACAATTTTAAAAGCAAGAATGTGCTTGAAACTAAGAAAATATCACATAAGCCAGCAAAAATGGCTGACATTTCGGCACTCGTTCTATACTTTGTAGTCATGTTTTTGAAAACTTAGATCTTAGTAAGAGGACCCAAGTTAAGTAGGCTACGCGTTATTGTATGAAAATAACAAAAGTCTTGAAATGTATATAAAATGTAACGGTAATTCCAGGATTTTAATCTGTGTGGTTACGAAGGTAGGTTGATTGATAGATGATAATATTCTTACAAGTATTAAGACACTAAAATTATATGTCAGTCAAACAAGGTTTAATTTTAGGTAGTGTTTTTGACCTAGAAAGTTTGTTTCATACACACACTTTATAACTTAATATAAATTTGATATTTTATTTATGCATATGATTATCTTATGAACACATTTTTATTTTGTTCCTATAAACAGGGGCAATATTGACAGTAAATAATTTTAGATTAATGAAGTTTAGTTTTATATTAAAATTGCATTACTAAAGCAATATTAAATTAAGATTGTGTTTTAGTTCCGCCAATGATATTAGAAAGAGACACGTCCACTGATCTCGTAGTCCGTGAGTCGACCAATATTAGTCTGCATTGTAGAGCAGTAGGATACCCTGAACCTTACGTCATGTGGAGACGAGAGGATGGAGCTGACATTAATTACAATGGTGATATAGGTAGGGCATTGCAATATGATTTAAACCAAACTGTTAATATACTACGAGTTCAATGAAACATATTTGTTCTCTAGGTTCTTGGTATGGGTTAAGTAGGCACGCATACCTTAATGTGGTAGTTAAGTTTATTAAGATACCTATCACACTATACAAACTAATTCTGATATTTACACTATACTTGGTATTAGCATAACAGATCATCCATCACATATAGAGGGCAAACGCACAATTTAATTACTTGGTTTTAACTGAGATTTCCTATTTCGTACCTGGAGTAGTTGACAATGCTGTCAGTTTCTCACTATACGTGTGTATCCCCCTCCATTGGGTGTTAACATTGGGTGCCTCCTTTGAGTTGGCAATTACTCTGAAAACATTTTTATATTTTTATGATTGTGTTTAACTATTTTTATTTGTATCTTCTATAGAAGTTTCAATTAGTTCACTTTTTATTGTTTGTTGCTTTCAGTTTTATGTTTTTTGTTGTTAATTGACGTCATCAGTAACAAAAATCACAGTTAAAATACCATCTAAAATGCTTTTTATTAAATTTAGTTGACTTAAAGCAATTGTTTGTTACAACATAATAGGAATTCGCCCTATGGAAACATCAAACGATGTTAAAATTATTTAAAATTAAAATTCATGACATACATTACATTGTTACTGACAAAAAGGTTTTCCGATAACAATTGCTTTCCAAAAATAATAACCTATTATGTTACATCGATTTCAAAAATGCTTATTTGTTAACAATTAAATTATATAACAAAATATTTCTTTAACTAGCAATATTTTGCTTATGGAACATTTTAAAACATTACTTAAAATATACAGACTTTATTTTCAATAAACAAAGATGGTTTATTTTTGATTACTAACAAAGATGGTTACAACCAAGAAACTAACATATTATTATACAATGTATATTGACATAGAACACATATCTAGAAATGAATGTAAAAATCATAAATCTAGTGTTTACTAGATAAATAAAATTCATAAATAGATCATAAATAAAGGTTAGTGCTAGTATCAAACATTTTGCTGTTCTTATACAAGGAAATTAATTATTAAACTATTCCTACATTGTTGTGATATTTTTTTAAATTTAATAGTAGACTAAAAGCTCCCTAGGGAATATGAAAGAAAGCCAATTAAAATTACTTTTAAGGTTGTCTCACTAAAAAACGATTTACAGAAATCGATGCTATTAAATGAATAACATTTTGTTGAACGACTTTAAATTTCATACCTTACATTACTTAATATAGTTTTGTTTTTAATAAGAACACAGTTAATAATAAACTTAATGATATATTTATTAACAAACAAATTATAAATAAAACATACAAATGAAAAATTATAAAAGCATGAATAATTGCTTCACACATTATAAATAATTATTTAACACTGCAGTCGTATACCATGTAGGTAAACAGAGCAGTATGTAAATGTTTATATAATATTAACAAATCATTTTAGTTATACACATTTATTTTATGTAAACCTAATTCAAAATATATCATTTTATAACCATTAAAAAGAGTAATTATTTATTAACATTCATAAACGTTGACTATTACAGTATAAAGCTTGGATATATACTATAACTAATACAATTAATTGTAAAAGGCATTACTTACTTAGGCCCTACTATATTTATCTTACTAATACTCTTTTTGACATTTGATAATAAAATTTATTTAAATGTAATATATGACATTTTGGAGGAGAATAACGTCAATTTCAACACTGTTTTACATGGGTTACATTTATAGATAAATATAGACTCAAAGTAAATATGGCATATTTTCATCTGGCACTACATTATAGTTTCCACTAAAATGTCTTAAAACATATATATAATATCCAAGAAACGGAAGGGTATTATTTATAATGACTTTATTAGTATCATTGTGTGCTCATGTTTAGTTGCACGTATTTACCTTATATATGTGCCTTTGTTTTATAACAGTTACAGGGTTATTTAAGTTTTTAATATTATTAAAATACAGTTTTAGTGGTACATTTTCTACAAATTTCAACCGATAATTAAGACATTGTCTTCTCCCCACAAAGGGAAATATTATCCTACGCCTGAGTAGTAAGAGGAGTTATTTCATTAATATTATTCTACACTGTACATTCAATGTCTTAGAATAACTTTGTTATAACAGAAGGACTTGTATTAATTAAATGTCTTTACCAGTCTGTGGTTAATTAAGGTAGGATCCACTTGTTCTGTCCTTTACTGTGGGATCAAAGCTTAATGTTGAGTACAGTTAGTATATTGGTAGTTAAAACTTCAATGCGCGCGACAAATATATTCAGCAAAGAAGACATTAAAAATAGTAAAATTATCTACGCACTATATAAGTTCAAGAATAACATTCAATAATTTAATAAATAAATTTAATAATAAACGATTGATATTGAAAAAACCGTCAAATTAAAACGCAACAATAAGAAATATTACCTAATTAAAATAATAAGTTTATTCTCGTGGAACTAGAAAAATACTCACTATAGCTTTCCTCTGCAGTAAACCGTCAAAGTATTTGCACATCCTTACTCTCAATCTATTTAAAAAAATAGACCATTTATCATATAATGTTTGTAATTCTCCACAAGACTTCAGTGGGGATATCGTATAAAAGTTATTTATTTAACCATATCTTAAAATTTTGAGTTGGCATTTTTTTTAACTCAAACGAACTTCTTGAAAATGTTGCTCAAATGCTCATTCTCGTACTCAATTTACGAAAATATTGCAGTGCATTGATTTTGTATTTGGTCCAACTCTAGTTCATTTCTCTGATTTATTATCTTCGATATATTTATTGTATTCTAATAAGCATGTTTATATGGCCCTTGTCTAAGATATATTAGTAACAAAAGGATAAATAACGGTCTTATACAAATTAGATGAAGAAGAAAATCAAACAAAAAATTAAATAGTGACAAGGTTTCAAAAAACAATTATCAAGATTGATATATTAATTTTATTTGTGTTTTTGATTACAACATTTGCGAGCAACATAAATAAAACATGTGTACATGTAGAATATATAATAAATGTCAACTTATAGTTAAATAAGACTATGTTGAGCTAATTCAGCAACTTATTGTTTTTGGAATGAGATTTCTTATACATGAAGAGTGTATAAGATCAGTACGTACAATCAAATTATGGAGGCAAATTATTGTTAACTGAACTTTCTATAAACAAACCAGCTTTTCACATGTAAAACAAATGATATATCTATATACTATGTGTATGTACTATGTCAGGAAATAACACATTATATGATATACAAACATTAAGTTCAATTATTGTACAACCACCGAAATAAACTAATTCTTCATTTAATTACAAATAAAATGTATGCATTTGAATTCTTAAACCACAGATTTTAAACTAACTTCAGATTTTATAAAACGTCCTAAGATTAACATATAGTCTTATAAAATGTAAAAATCTTGTTGAAATTTGCTAGAAATTGAAATAGATTTTATATAATTCAAGTTTAGGATTTTGAACATTACAATTCATTTGGTTTGTGGATAAATATTTACTATGTATTGTAAATGCATTCACAATGTAGGTGATTTCAAATAATGCATTCAAATTGAAATAAAATACATGAATTGCAGTTAACGTTGTCGATGGAGAACTTCTGCATATCGGAAGAGTAAGTCGACTACATATGGGTGCATACTTGTGCATCGCTTCTAATGGTGTTCCGCCTTCTATTAGTAAGAGGGTGTTCCTCAGGGTACAATGTGAGTATGTCTTGTATTAATTATCACTAAGACAATTTCTCTTTTATGGTAATTTTTTTGGGAATCTTAGGAATTTTGTCAGGTTTGGTTTAAAAAAAAAAAATAAAAGGGTTATACAATTAGACAATTTCTACAATTAGGAAAAGATACAATGTGAAATACTGGCAATCGGTTAGTAATAGTATTTCAAATATATTTATATTTTCTAGATACATATTACAGCGATAAACAGAACAGTATAAACTAAATTACTTGGAATAAATAGTTTTCCGATTTAGTAATTTGCATTGCTTTTACGCTATACAAACTGATAATACATATTGCATTCTATTTAAACTCGGGTAGACGTGCGAGATACACAATTTTCTGCACAGTATACTAGAATTAGTAATATTAAACTACACTGTATATAATACAAACTAACGTGTATTGTTACTTTGGTATTGCGGTACGTTCTAATAACAAAATATGCACTTATTAATCTTATAGTACACCTAAAATATTGGATTAGACCTTCGACTGTAACTATAAATCATGTTTCGGTATATATTTTCTACTTATTCAGTTGTTTCAGATTTGTACTGAATCCGTAAACACTATACAACATTATTAATACTCCAAGAAGTACCTCACCTCACTGTACTTTCCGACATTTTAACATTCTTACTTATATATTTAGAACCCTAGTTATAGTATGTTTGTCTTTGTAGTTCCTCCAATGCTTTCTATTCCAAATCAACTGGAAGGAGCCTACATGGGACAGGACGTATCCTTGGAGTGTCATACTGAAGCCTATCCTACGTCTATTAACTACTGGACAACTGAACAAGGGGGTATGATTGTATCGGGTAAGTCTGACATCTTCCTGTAAAATAAAGTTAATAGAAAACATTAAACAAAGACCTACAAATTAAGAACATGTAGAAAAACTTTGAAAAATTTGTATGTTTTAATTTCTGATATAATTTATTACAATAACTCCGTAATGTGTGCTGTTATAAGTCTGAAGCTGATTATATTACTTATTTCAATTTTATACTATTCAAGAGTGTTTTATCAAGGGATTGGTAAATTACTGTAAAAGGCACAAATTTAAAAAAGATTGAGTATTTATACAAGATTTTGAAAAATTTAAACTGAGAATGGATATGTAACTTATTTTTGCCACCTGCTAAATAAGCTATCATAATTATAAAAGCGGTAAGAGTGGCAATTAAGTTTTCTGCCCACTAATAGGCCTACTCCTGTAAAATATAAATAGTTTATATAATAATTGATCTAATATACTGAGATTAATTATTATTTGGAAATATATTACATACTGTAATTTGTTGAACGTTGGTAAGCACATCGAATCAATGTTTGTTGTTGGAAAAGCTTACTTAATTAAATAATTTTTAGCAAACATTTTTGGTTCGGAACAACTGTAGCTAAATTTAGTTGTTATATGAAAGGATGATTCAAACATTGTTATTAATCTTATTTAAGTACCTACAACTACCGAAATATTTATACATTTTATACAAATCTTTACTAACTAAACAAAGACTAGATTTGCTTAAATAGAAATTCGTTCAGAATATAAATTTCTACACTAGACGTAATGCTACCAATTACCAGTTTACAAATTTTACAAACCAAAAAAATTTGCGTTTGATTTTTCTGGAAACATGCATTTTTAATGCAGTGGATTTCATGAACAGGATATTTTCAAATTAATGCGTTTCTACTTGTTGTGTTTTATTTGTATATGAAACTACATATTATTTTGTTTTGTTTACCTAATTGCTCATTTAAACACGTCAGTAAAATAATTTTGAATATATAAATTACGTCTTCATCTTACTATAAATAAATAAATTGCTGCAAATTTTAAGTATTTGGTTTAATCCTTACAATTTAAAAATATTTACGTTTACATTTGTTGTTTTAGTAGTATAATATGCAGACATTGTACAAAGAAAAATAAAGTTCACTTATTTTGATTTATTAGGTGAAAAATATGAAGCCGTGTTTGTGGATAACGGATACAGTAAGTTTATGCTGCTCAAAATAAGAAGTGTTTCAAAACAAGACTTTGGTTCTTACCAGTGCATAGCAAAGAACTCTCTTGGCGAGACTGCTGGAGTAATCAAGTTAGATGGTAAGAAAACGACCATAAATAATTATGAAAACAAATACAATATATTAACACATTTTAAAATAAAAAACGAATCTGTTTTATGCTAAAATAGTAGTTTTAGTTAATTCGAATTTTTGAAATATGCATATATGTTTAACAGATGGTCTGCCAATTTAGAAACTACTTTGTATAAAACGACTCAATTTTATTTTAAAATTATAAATACTATGATACCTAGAGATACTGATTGAGGGTTTACAGTAAGGCATTACATATTTTAAAATATACAATTAAAACAATTTGTTTAGTTTTTATGCAAAGATATTGTACGTATTAGGCTAATTAAGTGTATGTTCTACTGCAAAACATTCTTATAACATATTATATAATTCCATGAATGGTACCTTCTCTGTTTATACAGAAAACCACTTGTAGGAACCATGCTAACAAGGAACCCTGCTTGTTGGATGCTATTAATTATACATTATGCGTATAGCCAGGATTGCTGATTTAACTAAAGTTATGTAGTAAATATAAAAGATTTTGTGATGATGTAATGATCTCATCGAAACCGGTAGTCTAAGTAATATTAAGGATTGTTTGGTCGGAGGAAAAAATATGACAATTAACATTATATTACTTACATAGCTTTAGTAATAAACAGGATTGTACAATTAATAGTTTTTCTTAGAAAATATTGACTTATAACTATTTACGTGGAATCAGAGCATACGCATCAATAAAAATTTGTTGAAATAAAAAGGAATTAATAAGTTTAAATTAATTGTTGAGTATTCCAATATAAATACGATTTATACAAAAAAAAATAGTTATGTTTTCACTGTTTAATGGCATTCAGCTTTTAATAAACAACACAAAGCAATACAAAAATTAAACCAAATATTTTGCCTCTAGATAATTTAAATTTTTTCTACAATGTTTAAGATAAACATAACATGTTGACAAAAGATCCCATCTGGTTATATTAATTCCTACAACAACCTTATTTTTGATCATATTACCTGTACTTTACTATTATTTATTAATTTTGGTTTTTTGTTTTTTGAGAGTTGTATTTTGATTTGCGATTTTTTTCCGTTTATTTTATTAAACTATAGAATTTGATTTAAACACCAAAGTAAACACTATCACAAGAACTTACGTATACAAAATGTAAAGGTTTTAAAGTTTACAAGTTTTTTTTTTGTAGATAATAAAAATATAGTTATAACAAGTGTTATTATTTTCACAGAAATTCCTCCTCCAGTAACTAAACTTTATGGATCAGCAAGCGTCAACCTATCTGACGATATAAGCAACTTCATCGGAAGGGGTGTGTATAGACAGGCTTTAACTTACAATTCAACATATATAGCAAACTGATAATATTTAAATAACATTTGATTGCAATCAAATGTATTAAGCTTAGCAAAAATTATATGTTACAGCATATAAGTAATTTTAATAAGTTGCTCTTTAATAAATGTATCCCCTCTCTTCTTTAATAATGTATACAGATGCTTTATTTTGGCTGGATATTTAGGCCTATAAGTCTAACTTAAAATTTTTGAACAAATTAATTACAATTAATTTAAAATTATGTAAACTTGTTGGTGTTATTTATTTACCTCTATTAATTTCCACTTTAATTTTACTGTTTTATAGAGATTAACAGAATATGCAAACTTCTTTAAATATTTAATTTTGTAATAATGACAAAAATAGATTTGCACACAATTTAGTTACACTTAAGCTATAAAGTTTGTATATTATGTTTAGTATGCATTTTAATGCAAATTTCGTTACAGTAATGTGTATAATTTTCAGCTGAAAGCAAGGCAAGAGGTAATGATAGATTTTCTGATCAAGCTGTAAGTGATTACCAATGGCAGGATTCAGGTAAGATTCTGTAATTTTATTGAAACGTATGTATTTAACATGTATTAATACTTAAAAAAATATTTATAAGATTGATCGGGAAAAAATGTAAATAAAGAGCAGGAAACGAAAAATATGATTATACAAACACCATCGATTTTCCCTTTTGTGACGGTTTTATTTTTTCCACCTTTGAAAACACCTAATGTAAAAATGTTCGTGAATATTGATGATGCGTCAAGAAATACTAATACCAAACTCTACAAGTCTAACTTTGTTGTAAAACTTTACCAAATAACAATATATTTTTAAAATATCTATTTGCAAATAAAATTATGACATTTTATAATATATTCAATCAATGTATTCAATACATTCATTATTTACAATTAGGTAGTTGTTTAGACAGAGTGTAAATTAATTCATCATACGAAGTGAGAAACCAAAGGTTACTCAAACGTAAATTAAATAAGAAACATAAACCTTGAAGTCACGGGTTGCTATGTTTGCCATGCAACCTAAAAATAATAAGGTTAACAAAGAACTAGGCCTACACTTCTGCATATGCACAAAATAATAAAATTATTCTTTTCTCGAGAAAATTTTATTTAAGAAAAATTACTAAATTGTTATTTTTATAACAATAAAACTAATAACTATATTTATTAACTGTTATTAATTTTCTATACTTATAGTCATACAACATTTAGCTACACATTCTTACTTTTCAATTAAAGTAAAAGTATTTTTTATTTAAGTAGATTTTGAACAACAGATATCATTTTGCTACACATATAACATAAAATGCATGATAATTCATGCATATTATGGTTTCTGAAAGAATATTAAATATCTTTATCAGATTACTAAGGCCGGCGGCACACTGAGAGAGCATTCTGCTCAAAGCAAGTGCTCTACAGCAAAATGTTTTACTGAATGTATTCAAATGGGACACCGCACACTGACAGAACAAATGCTCTACAGCACCGTAGAGCCCTCGAAGCAGTGCCGTACGCCTAGTTCCTGATTGAACACGATGCAAAAAAACGCTCAGAGCAAATCGACCTGCGCATGAGCGAGCCTTCCACACACATCTTTGTATATACTACTGACATCGACACAAGGTTGAATGATACCGCTAGTTGCTCAATGTTAGTCAGCACATCGCATACGTCCTCACACCGAGAGAGCAATAACGCAAAATGCTCTAAGCAAAATGTTCAAAGCACTTGCTGTACAACAAAATGCTGCCTCAGTGTGCGGCCAGCCTAAATGGGATTAAAGCTTAGAGAAAATATAAACTATGTAGCTATAATTTGTGTTAGTGTTTAACATATGCTATTACTGTATTAAGTATAGAGTTTAAATTGAATTCATATACGATGATATTAAAACTTAGAGTAGTGTATTTTTTACATGTATTAATGATTATTTTATCACAGCATATATGTAAATTTCTATAAATATTTCATTTAACCAGTTAGCAATTAATTTATAAATATGATGTAAGAAATGAGTACTAAGAAATTGTCAACGTTTATTCTGATTCACTATTTTCAAGATGCATCCAAAGATTAATGCCGTTTATTCGTTTGGAGCAGGCTTTGGTATAACAAACTTCAGTTACAACTGCGTTAACAATATATACTGCACAACCAATACGCAAACATGTAGAGTTTTAAACGTATATATACAAATTAAAAACTTAAATTTACTGTGGGACATTTTGGACAAGAGGAAGTTTTGACGTATTAGAAAATAAGGTAATTGTTTATCGATTAAGGT
>JAGFPH010007514.1:0-27785 GCA_018207615.1 Philaenus spumarius | reverse complement strand
ACGTATTAGAAAATAAGGTAATTGTTTATCGATTAAGGTTTAATCGTTGCAATGATAAAAAAGTTGAATATATATATTCATACTGTAACTTATATGTTACATGATATTTACTTACTTTAAATATGATGATTTTTATAATTTTTTAAGGGTATGAAGAGTTTGGATTTACAATCTCCGTTCCGGATGAGCAACTCAATTCTAACTCAGCTTCGACATCCTGCTTGAGCACATCCTTTCTACTGCTTCTAATCATTAGTTGACTATGTAGTAATAAATAGATTCAACACAGGGTTACTATGTAAATTAAGTTATGTCCGATATTTGTACATAAACTAATAATTGTTTTATATAAATTTAAAATATTACATACAGTATTTGTAAGAACGTAAAGACTGGATTCTTATTATCATTAATTAGCAGACCTGCCCTCGTCCTCCCCATTAAAGTTTCTACTACGTGTTAATAAAAATCTTCAGTTAATTTTACTGTCTAAATTAAAATAATAGAAACAAATTTGTAGTTGACCACCGTAGAGCTTGTTTATTTTATGTAATGCAAACTTAAATATTTAAACAAATATAAAACAAATGAAAACTAATAAATTATGTCAATATTTTCTCTGATTATATTGTCGAATATTAATTTGCATATACTGTTTAGTTTCCAGGTTTTAATGAAAAACTTAATTGGAAAAGAACATCAACATTTTCTTATTCATGTATCTGCCAAGAAAATTAAAAAACCTTAAACAAACCTCAATACATCATTTAATTTAAAAGTAACTTTATTTTCTTTAAAATAAAAAAATATAGTTTTACTAAATATATTTGATTGAAATACATTTATTATCGAAGTAATTTGTACTTTTGTTTAGTTGATGATGAACATCTCTTACCATGGTATGACTAGGTTAGATCATATTATAAAGTAACTGTCATGTAAACAAACAATATTACTGGGTCTTTTGTAGATGAACATTGATACCAATTCGATAAAAAAAAGACAAACACAATTTTTTTAAATTTATTGAATAAATATTTGAACCGTTTTTAATTATAAGGGCATACTTTTTATATATAAAGAAAACTGGAAACTTCTCATTGTAGTAGAAAAATCATGTTAATACAAAATGTAGGCTATGTGTTGAAAGTATGTACATTATCAGTGTAAATATTAAGTGTACATTCCTTATAATTGTATGAAATATCAAACTGTTATTATAAATAGTTTAAAAAATGAGAACGTTTACAAAATGTAATTTTGTTTTATTACATTTAAAATAATTTTACTTGTTTTGTGTTTATTTTATTGTTTTTTTTTGTTTGTTTTTTTTGTATTAGTTTATTGATGCAAATTTAGTTTTGTTTCAATATCAATAAATGAAGAAGAAGTATACTTATAAATAAGTTACACATAATCTGTATAGTTATATAATAAATATTGTGGTTATTCAAGTGTTTGTCTCTACTTTTATTTAATACTTTATCCTTCAAAACTTTATTCTAGTTAATACAGTTCTTTAAAAGAATGAAATAAACTGTATTTGTATTTTGTATTTGTATTTTTAATATAAATGTTTCCTTTCTAAGCTAATAACTTTTACAATTTCAAAAGAAACTAATTTTTAGTGGCATATTTGAATTCTTTGAAGTTTCTTCTACAAAAAAAAGCTATAGAACACCTTTGGATTTGGGTTAATTTACTATTTTTGGCGAATTTTTAAAAATATGCTTGCAAAACCATAAAAACCGGCTTTCCAATTTTCTCTATAGCATTGCCAGCTCTAGGGTTAATCACTTCTGTCATTCTGAATAAATAACTAGGAATGTTATCGTCTCAATCGCGAGTGTGTATTTTAGGTACCTGTAAGTACTGAATCTTTACTAACCCGCAACTAGAAACATAAATGTAATCTATTTTATACAATGAAATTACATTAGACATTTTAATAAATTTGTGTGTAGTCAATTATACCGTTACAAACTTCTAAACAAGTAATTTTAATTTGCATGACCAATATGGGGCTAGAGGGTTCTGCCAAAAACTCTGTTCATATTACACAGTTGTCTAGGCACTTGATGTTTAATTTTATACATATTTAAATTAATATCAAATGATTGTGGATCCATTCAGTTATTATTATATTGTAACTAGTAAACCTCCATAAAAAATCAAAGACGGATTAAATACACATCAGTAATACATCATTTATACATAAAAGAATTTTAAGGGGGCACTCCACCATAAAAAATTGTTTATTTTTAAAGCAAACCTAATTATTTTATGTTTTATATATGAGTGTTGGTTATGGTAACTTGTCCATAAGTTTTGGCCTCCCTTCCCCCTCCCCCAATTTTTACGGATTTAACTAGGCTCCACTGTGGCAGACATAACACAAGGTGTATTTGAGATAGCCTCATGTTTTTTTATTTTGAAAAGGGCATTCTATTCTACAACTGATATAAAATATTTCTGTAAAAAATATGTTATTTTTTTTTTATAAACATTTTTAGTAAATTCTTTTTTTAATCATTTCTTAAAATGTTTATTATAGGAACTAATGCATATCCATACTACAGGTAAATCTTTTGTAATTTTTTACCAATATTAAGGTGGAGTGCAATATTAAGGAGTAAAACAACAGACATTATCTAGGCTTACCTAACTATGCTGACGGGGATTATAACTCGGTGAATGTGTACAATTATGAGGTTTATAAAACTGTAGGCCAATTTGTTAATTTTTTTTATTTATGTACGTCATTATATATTTAAAGAAAGATACAAATATTATGTTTTAATAGTTTTTTATTTCATATTGATAGATCGAAATATTTAGAAGTTATTAATATTTTAGTGAACAAAATTAATAATCGAATATGTTTGTATATGTTACGAAGATGTACGAATGTTTCCGAAGTTAAACAAATAGGTACTTCTTCATTAAATTTGTATAAACGAATATTTTGATAATAAAATATTTAAATACAGTTTATTACCTCAAAGCAAATATTATAACGTGTTATAGCATATAAGTTCTGGAACTCATATTTAAAAAATCTACTTTGTAAGAAATTATAATTATTGAAGCTGTAAACATAACCCCAATGTATAATCTACACTGGGCGTTGTTTAAGATCACAGAAGATTTGTGAAATCAGCTGTTGTATGTTACTCACGTACGTACAGACGTATACTTGCTTTTATAGGAATATATAATATAAGAGATATTTTATTTGTATTTAACAATCTTTTTAATTTTTTTTTTACAGTACTACGTGTATATTATTTATGTTGAATAATTAATGATGCTTTGTTTTATTGATAGTGTGATAAAGCGTAATTCCTAGTGTAAATTGAAAAATTTAATTATATAAATTTCGACATAACAGACTGACATATTCCACAAATATGGTTGATATATATTTTAAAATATAAATTGTAATTGTTGTAATGTTTATGTAAGGAGGGATACATGGGAACACTTACTGCTCAATTAGTTTTAGTGTAGAATATAACTTAACTGTTTGTAAAGATGAAAAGAGGGTTTATTATAATTTCAATTAAAATATTATAAATGATTTGCAATTAAGGTACAATTGAGACAGTGTCCTCGCTGGTGGTCATGTTTGAGGTCATTTGTATAGGTACTGGTGAAATTTTTAGAATTTTTTATGGTGTTGAAACGGCAAGCAACATGTATACTTTATGTTGTATTCACTATGTAGGATATAATTATAATAAACCCTTATATTACCCCAAAGTACGATAATCTCTACCAGCACAAAACTAGGCTAGTCAACAATATCCAGATATAATAAACATAAAGCATATTAATCTAATACTTACAGAATATTCCGTATAATATAAAAATCAAACGTTGTTTAGACAAAATACAATTTTAAACTTACTTTTTTTAATTTGTCTCGTTTTATCTATAGATTAAGTCAATAATTTTTTCTATTACCTAAATATTACATAAACATTAACATTATTAAATCATGAGTTAATAAAATACATTAAATTATTTATCAAAAATATCTATAAAATAAGTCGTAGTAACCTTAAGACATAACCAATAGATATTTATTTTGCTTTCCAATAATCCTTCAAGTTTTTAAAAACATGAATTTGCATAAGGCAGACAAAACCTCATCAAAGAAAGAGATAATTTTTTCTAAAAGGTTTAGAACCTTAGGTAACTTTTTAAAATAATGTTTCTTGAGTTGTTTAAGTATCTTTAGTAATTGATGAAACACTATAAAAGTAGCCTACATTTTTGTTTTAAAGGGAAAATCATATAGGGATAAGATATACTGAAAATGTACTTAGTAATATTCATGAAATACAAAAATTCATGGTGTTCAACCTTGATTCAAACCAAGGACATGACACTTTATAGAACAACTTCTTTAGTACAAGGGCGCCAATATTGACTTAAGGTGCAAACAGGTCACAATTGAGTCTCAGATCCTGCCGATTCAATAAGTTACTATCCGTTTAACGTACTTGAAGTCAGGCTAATAGGTTTACTGAATATTGTTATTCTACTCTCTATTATTTATTTCCGGACATGAGAAAGTTAAGAAGAAAAAACAGTTACAAATATATTTTCTATGCATTAATTTTGTGTTATGTTTAAGTCTACATTGCGGTCCAAGAAGAGTAATGTTGCAGATATAATATAGTATTATATAAACTACATAGATAAACTATCCAATGCGTAAATATAAATATTACATTTTAACTTAGTACGTGCTTTTGAAATATAGTTATTAAATTGTATGTCTCATTGATTAACAGTAAATGAGTATTAGTTTAATAGTTCAAATTTCAGTCCTCTCTCAAGTAATAAAAGCAAAATTGAAATTTGTTGATTCACATTGAAAATATTAATCAATTAATTACTTTAATAATGTTTCTCTTTGAGCGTAAATATAAAGGCAAATCAGATAGAACCATCCTTGAATCCATTAAAATAATAACTACACATTAATAATGAGGAAATGATAGCAAGCACAGTGAAGGATAAAACTTGACTGTGAAGTAGATAAAGATAATCAGATATACCCTTATTGGAACCTTTAGAACTGTTCTGAAATACTACTGTTTAGAAAATTATGTTTCATATCTACCTTTACATAAATCTCTTGACATTTTTTTAAACTTTCTCGTAAATAATTTCATAGATTTCATGTTATAAGTTAGTATATGAACGAGACCATGTCTTTATAAGTATATTTATCAAAAGTTTATAAAACAAGGAAAACATACATAATTATTGCTTTCAAGGAACCAACTTTAAACTCTTTTTATAAATTAACACTTATATGTTATAGTTTATTCTTGATAACGTCGCTGTAGGACTAATCTAACCCCAAATGTTTTATGAAATATTTTAATAAGTTTACGATATAACAGGAGTTGTGATAAAATAAAATTGAACCAGTATGACTTAAACCTACTCATAAACAATAACCTGTAAGGTAAAAAATAAACTTAAACAAAATTTCACAAAAACAACAATAAAAATCATCATTATGGTTGTCTGATGATGCTTAACAGCGAAACAGCTGTCACAATTATATTGTTGTTTTTGTGAAATTTTGTTTAAGTTTATTTTTTACCTTAATATGGAATTTCACCAAGCACCGACTGTGGTCACACTTAATAATAACCTGTAAGCTATACAAAGTAGAGAAACAAACTGTTCTAAGTATTAAATTAGTTGTTTATATAGATGGCTGTTAGAAGTGGCAGAGTACTAACAGCTGATTATTGTAATAATATTAAATTCTTCCTTTTGTAAAGCTAGAATAAATATTATAACGAAAAAAATATTTTTTACATAATTTAATTACTCACTTAAACACACTTTAATACTTGTGCTCTGTAAAAGACCAACTGTAAGGTATGGTGATTAATAGAGATTTTGCTATTTTGCACTTAAGAATATAAGCAAAATATTTGGTACATCCTTGAGTTTCTTAAGGGTAATTGACAATTTGTTTCATATAATATAAACAAAGGCTAAAAATTACATCATTTTAAACAGTCTAAACTAGTTCCTACAGCAAGTTGGATGGTATGTTACAACCTGTAAACTACATGGTCCGTTCAAATTATATAAGCGTATAATTCGTATTGTTGTCTTTAGTTACAACTGGAAGCGAACTTATTCTTACGATTTAAATTAAACAAATAAAAGAGCACTGTGGCGACAAAATCACACTGATTTAAATACAAACCAAAACCACAAAACAAGGACCAAAAATTATAACTAAACAACTAAATTGTAAGTTAAGTTTATACGTTACCCTTATGTACATTTCAATGACATGGTCATCATCCTCAGAGGGTTTTAACACTACTAAAACTTTTAGTTAAACCCTCTGAGGATGATGACCACGTCATCGAAATGTACATAAGGGTAACGTGTTAAACTTCACTTACAATTTAGTTGTTTATAGTTTTTGTTCCTTGTTTTGTTGTTAGGGTTTTTACGATTTAAACTTTATCAAAAATATTATTGATGCATTTAAAGCCAAGAATTTATAATATATCAGATGCATTTCAAAACTTGTCTAAAAAATTTAAATATATGTATTTTCATTTTAATAATTAAACTAGTCATTTATGTGAGGAGATTATTTGACCCACATCAGTAGCTAATCACTGTAAAACCTCTGGTAAAGTTTGTTATAACGTATGCAAGGGTTGGATTAGTTAATGTGCTTCATTGTAACTGTAATATCCAGCCGTGTAAAGTAATGTCTCCAAGGTGCTATAGTACAAACTTTGTTAGTTAACTAACACAATTAAGATATGGAGTTTGCAGTCACCACTTACTCGATCTTTGGTTTCGGCGCACAATAAGCCATATTAGTATTATTTACGAAATGCTTGGTGACCGTCTTATTTAGGATTGAATTCTAAAAATGAATAGTTAATTACAAACAATATTAACTGATCTCTACTTTTTGTAACTAGGTATTTTTTAAAGCTTTCGAGTTATTCGGGATAATTATTATTCCGTACAATTGTCCAGAGTTTTGAAGTTTGAAACGAAAACTACCGTAAAAATTAAACTTCCAAACGAAAAAAGTTAGAAAATATTTTTTACATTAAAAAAGGAATTTTTTTATTTTAATCAATTAGAAAAACAAAATTAATAAAGAAATGTATTCATTTTACTAAAAAGGGGGCATAGTAAGTTTAGAAAATAGCAAGACAAAATCAAATATATATTTAACTTGCTAAATTACTTCCTAATATTTTGCATTGTATTATTGCTTTAATATGTTGCATTCTTTACAAATGTTTAAGCAATTAAATCCTTCAAAATAAAGTTAGAAATTTTACAAGATCTCAACGATTTGAATCGTAATTGGTACAATTTAGAAACGATTCTTAAAAGAGACGCAACAAACTACTTGTACTTTATTTGATTTAATCATTAGATATTATTGCGTCTCAAATGAGTAAAAATTTCAATAATACACATTCTGTTTGCAGGATTGGTCGGCAAGAATTTCGGAAATAGCCATCCCTATAGCAGAACTTTACTTCCCTTGGTATTTTCTTTATAAATAAGCAAAAACTAGGACATTTCCGAAAAAAACACTACAAGTTAGAACTATTGCGACAACAAATAAATTATTTATGTGATTCCTAATTCCGTTACTCAAGAAGTAGTGAAAAATGAAAAAAGAGATTCGAAAACTCTCCTTTATTGTCTACAAGTACATGTGATAATTTCTTACAAAAAATAAATATAATCTCGCCCATAATTTAAGTGTTTTCAACAAACAATGTAAAAAAAAAAAATACTTTATGGAGTCCTCCAGTTTATTATATATATGATTAGTTTTCCAATAGTCTACATAATAAAGTATTCAATATTATATAATTGAAACAACTCAAAATTATGTTATTTTATAGTTTGATGAAAGTAATATTCGAAATATTACATAAATAACAAAATCACTAAAAGTACTGTGACTAGATAGAGACAGTATGGCCATATGAAAGTGGCCGCCATTTTTTTCCTAAAAATAATGTCATCTGCTCAGAATTATAATGTAAAGATTAGTGTTGTATCTCTTTGTAATTATAAGAGAAATTACCTCTTTGTTTTTTTTTATAAAGGGAAAAACAAGCGATTTAATTGTTACAGTTTGATATTTATATAAATTAAATAATAAAAATTGTGTTTCTTCTTAAAAATGTATTATGTTTTTTTTTTTCGTGCAAAAAATTAAACAAATATAATAGAAACAGATAAGAACTTAGGAAAAACATGGCTGCCGGCCAATAGGAAACAAGACCTCACTTGGCCACACTGTCTCTAGTCACTGTAACTAAAAGAAGTGACCACGACATCTAGCGGCGAAATGGTGAACTCACATAATTCCTAAGAAACAAAAACTAATACAAACGTCGTTTGCGATCAAATTAATAATACCCATCTTAGCTAACAAAATTATAACCATTACATTCTAATTAAGGGTCGGCTCTAGTAAAATAGAAAGCAACCTGCGACTCTACAGTGGCGGTAGCTTACGCGGACATTGCTCATCCTAAATCCATTTAAAACCCGCAATTATTCAAATAGCGTTTTTAAAAAAATACCAATCTCTTGGGGACAAAATTCTTCATCCGAATGGCTTGGTAAATTTTCGCTATAATTAATAGTTACAACATAAAACAAATTTAAAATCACCCTATAGCGGCGGTAGGTTACACGGACATTGTTCAGAACAAATCCATTTACAAACCGCAATTGTTCAAATAGCGTTTAAAAAAAAAATACAAAAATCTTGGGGACGAAATTCTTCAGGCGAATGGCTTGGTAGTTTTTCGCTATAATTAATAGTGACATCATAAAAAATTATTAAAAATCAATGTTTTAAATTGTTAATAAATACTAAACAAAATATTTTTCCTTACTTTTAAAAAGCCATTTGCATGCATATTGACCATAGCTATAAAATGACATATCGTTTATAATTTTCCGATCAAAAATAAAGGAAAATTTTGGATTTTAATTTAACAATGGTCTTATGGAGCGTCAGCCAACATGGCCGACAGCTAGAGCCGACCCTTAATTTACAACATCCGAAAAACCTAAATAGATTTGCAAGAGTAACAAAAGTCAATCAAAATCAAAACTTTTTGAAAAGAAATCGACTTAACTTCACTAAGACAAAATAGGCCTACCTTACAAGGGAATTGATTTCTACAGATATGGACAGGGAGCCAGGGCTCGAAAACTCAATTCATAAGGTACAAAATGTTGGATATCCCCACATGAACTGCTTGTGTGGGGTTGTGAAAAAGAGCTTTGTCTTACTTTTGTCAGACCAGGGCTTAACGACGGTGCAGATTTTCGAAATTTCGAAAAAGGGCAAAAAATTACCTGATAAGGTACATGGTTTCCGTTAACGGCATTTTTACTGCGATCGCCCTCTGAACTCAAATCCGTTCAGTAAGACAAAACTTGTGTGGGCTTTAGACGATTAAGATAAAACCAAAATTTTGAAAATTACATCATTATAGTACATGAAAATATATTGCTTCTTCAAGTCAGTACTAGTCTTGAGCTCACTAAAACGCTTAGTAAGACAACAATTTTGTGGGCTTTCCTACTTTAGGACAACAATTTTCAAAAAAGTGACCAAAATTACGTTATAAGGTACATATTTTCCGTTAACGGTATTTTTGTTGCGATCGGCCCCTGAACTCGAATCAGTTCAGTAAGACAAAATTTTTGTGGGCTTTAGACGATTAAGATAAAACCAAAATTTTGAAAAAAGGTAAAAAAATTACGTCATATAAGGTAGGGGGCCCAAATTTTGTCCCCGACCCTAATTCCGTCCCCCTCTCTTTCTCGGCAAGTTGGGTTGGTAAGACTGTAACAGCGATACGCATGCGTCACATGCAAGCCACTTCAGTCTACTGAGAGCGTGAGTTGAATATTGCTGTGTTTTTGTCCGCTGTACAAAGAATTTCCTGTTTCTAGGAGAGGTGAGTTCTTGCAAGCTTTTCTGAATCATCTTGTTATTATTAGGGTAAACAAGTTTCATAAATCATATTTGATTCACTCCTTCTTACGTACATAGTAGCATATGGTAAAATGTTAGTTTAAAGTCATTTGTCAGCGTGGGTTGTTGTAGAGGCCGCCATATTGAGAAAGTGGTCGTTCCTAATTCCGTCCCCCTTGTAGTTCCTAATTTCGTCTAGGGGACGAAATTAGGAGCTAAGTAGTTTCATTTTTACAGATGGCACCCAGGAAAACATGGGATAAAGAAGCAATGATCCAGGCCATAAATTCGGTAAAAACTAAGAACATGGGCTACAAGGCGGCAAGCAAAGCTTTTAATGTTCCTCGAGCTACACTGAAGGACTACATAAAAAAGGGGAAGATCTGACTGCTGAGGAATTAGTCAACAAAAAAATTGGAAGAAAGCCGGTTTTGCAATCAAATATTGAAGATGAATTAGTATCCTACTGTACAGAAATGGAAAACAATTTCTATGGTTTGACAGTGAAGGATTTGCGTCGAATGGCTTACCAGCTTGCAATCCGTAACAATGTTGAACATCCTTTCTCTACGGATAAAAAAGCAGCTGGTCGTAAATGGATGCACCTTTTTTTTTAAGACATCCTCTTTTATCATTAAGGAAGCCTCAGCCATTGTCATTAGCCAGAATCCAAGACTTCAGTAAAGACAATGTTCAAACATTTTTCAGTATTTTTAAACCAGAATTAGACAGAATCCATTGAAGGTGTTCAACGTTGATGAGACGGGCATTTCAGTAGTCCAACACAAATATCAAAAAATTGTGGCTACAAAAGGAAAGAGAGAGGTTCATAAAATGTCTTCGGCTGAAAGAGGATCTTTGGTCACAGTTGTTACGTGCATGTCTGCTGCTGGACAGTATGTGCCACCAATGATGATCTTCCCACGTAAACTGATGAAAGCAGAACTATTGGATGGTGCTCCCCCAGGGACCATTGGAGCTGTCCACGAAACTGGATGGATTACCGCAGAGCTCTTTGAAAAATGGTTTCACCATTTTGTGTTTACTGTGAAACCATCAAAAGAAGACCCAATCGTTCTTGTGTTAGATGGACATTATTCCCACACGAGGAATATCAATGTTATCGTGTATGCCCGTGAAAATGGCGCTTCAATTGTTTGCTTACCTCCACACTCCACCGCTGAAATGCAGCTATTGGATGTTGCTTATATGTTTCTTTTGAAAACGTACTATGATCAGGCTATCGAGAACTGGTTGACTAGCAATCCTGGACGTGTTGTAACTAATTTACAACTAGCCAAATTGTTTAAGGAAGGGTATGTAAGAGCTGCGACTATGGAAACGGCAGTAAACGGTTTTCGTAAAACTGGCATCATTCCTTACAACCCCAACATATTCAGTGATGTGGATTTTGTGGCACAAACTCAATCACACTCTGTCAATGAGACCCCTGCAACACAAATGGATTCTAATCCACCAACAAGCCCGTCATCTGCTTCTACGGTCAGCCCGCGACAAATCAGGGCAGTGCCCGTTATCCAGGCTTCAACATCTGCTATTCTTGTAACAAGCTCTCCACACAAAACAAAAATTGAAGAGGCCTTTGCCAAAAAAATGCTCCTGCTCGTAAGAGAGTTTCATCGTCACTGCCCAAGACCCCTGCAACACAAACGGATTCTAATCCATCAACAAGCTCTACATCAGCTATTACAGTAAGCCCGCAACAAATCAAGGCTCGCAAGAAACTTGAGTCGTCATTGCAAAAGAAAATCAAAACTGCACAAAAGAAGAAAACTGAAACATCTAGTGATAGTGAATGCAGTGATGGCATTGATTACGTGTCCACTGACAATGAAGACAGTGATAATTATGATGCTCAGTGTCCTGTCTGTGGAAAGTATTATTCCTCCAACAAATCTGGTGAAAAATGGATTTGTTGCACAAAATGTTTTCAGTGGCACCACGAAAATTGTAATCAAACCAAAGACCTAATGAAATTTATTTGTGATATTTGTTTGGATGGCTGAATTAATAAGTTTTTATTTTGTATAATTCATTTTATATTAACTACCATCCATTTATACTTAATAAATAATAGTTTTATTAAATAGATAACAACTAGATTATTTATAATAATCACCTTTTCTCATAAAACTTAAGGGGGACGGAATTAGGAACATTTTCTTTGACAAACGATTTTTGTAGAGAATTAGAATTACATTTATAATTAATACATATTAAATATTCTGATTTCAGAGATAGATGATTCAAGTAAGTAAATGACTAAGCAATACACATACTTAATTTGAGGTTGATGGTAAATTTCATTTTGCCCCCAAAATTGGAAATATGACTGGGGGACGAAATTTGGGGCCCCTACCTTAGTAAATTAAAATAGATTGTTTCTTTAAGTCAGTACTAGTCTTGAGCTCACTAAAACGCTTAGTAAGGCAACAATTTTGTGGGCTTTCCTACTTTCCTAGACAACAATTTTCAAAAAAGGATCAAACATTACGTGATAAGGTACAAGTTTCCCGTTAACGGTATTTTTATTGTGATTGCCCTCTGAACTCAAAACCGTTCAGTAAGAAAAATATTTTTGGGATTTTGACAAATTAAATCATATGGTACATGGAAATTTTGTGTTTCATCAAGACAGTAGTAAAACGCATGGTAGGACAAAAATTGTGTGGACGTTTTACTAAATAAAAATTTTTTCCAAAAAAATTAAAAAATTACTTCATACTGTTAAGGTACATGCTTACCGTTAACGGTATTGATGGGCTTCTCTACTTTACGACAGCACTTTTCTGATGAAAAGGTAGAGAGAGATGTATTATGTAGTACCATTGATCTATATTATTTAACATTAATTCCTTAGCCTGCTTTTCTTATAAAAGTTTAGTCTTATGTAGGCAAGCCTAAAAAATATAATACATGGTTACTAAATCTACTAAATCGTACGCGTAATTTTGTTAAGGGAATTTTTTATGTTAGAGGCCACAATATTTTAAATTAATTCAACTACAGTCAGGGCCGGTGTAGTTGTGGCTAGCACATTGGCCTCGCACTCAGGGAATTATAGAGGGTTGTCCTGTGTGGGTACGTTGTCATCTCACGTTAAAGAACCCAATATAGGGGAACATTTTCTAGTTTACAATTGACATCGGCGAAATACTTTTAAAAATAAATAAATTTAAAAAAATCATATACATACTTACAGTGTTGATTATTTGTTTATTCTACTTCTTTAGTCGTCAATAAACCAGTGGTCAATGTAAGGAAACATGAAATATTGCGCTACCACTCAAAAGATATTATTGTGTTTGTTCAGGATTGTGCATCAAACTTTTTTTGTGGTTAACAGAAATACTGTTTATATGAAAATTGTTTTCCTTTATAGTTATGGGAGTCTTCAGGAAAAACGGTAAATATAAAGATCTCGGACGTAACGAACTTTACTTTATTTATAGTAAGAAGTATCGTTTTCAATAAAAGTGTTCTTTGGAAAAAATGGTATAACTTGTTAACTAAGAAAAATGTGTAATTTCTTTTAACAAAAACATAGTTATAAAAAACTACACAACTAAAAAAATTAATAAATCTTGTCAAATAATAATGAAAAAATACTAATGTTATTCCACATATTAACACTTTAAGTAACTTCAACACTTCAGAAAACTTAAAAATATAACCATAAACGCTTCTACAAAATGTTTCTCAGTCTTTTAACATTGTTTTTTTAACGCTCTTCTACAGAACCAATGCTTTCATAGTGTGGTCAATTTGGTCTGGGAAAATTAACGGTATGACATAATTGTTTAACCTATTTGGAACATTTTTGTCTGTAAGCAGATTTTTGTCTTAATGAACGGTTTTGAGTTCAGGGGCGATCGCAGTAAAAATGCAGTTAGCGGAAACCATGTAGGCCTACCTTATCAGGTCATTTTTTCCCTTTTTTGAAATTTCGAAAATCTGTAGCGTCGTTAATCCCTCGGTCTGACAAGTAAGACAAAGCTTTTTTTCGCAACACCACCCAAGCAGTTCATTTTGGGGTATCCAACATGTTGTACCTTATGACGGGGGATTTCGAGGCCTGCCTCCCTGTCCAATATCTTTTCATAGAAGCCACTATATATTAAAAACAAAACAAGAATATCTAAGGATTCATAAGGAATTAAGCTTTCCGAATAGTACATTTAATCAACTTAAATAATTTAAGTTAGGAAATAACACGATAGGCTCATCGTAACCTGCAATCTGATTGGTTGAGAATATTAAGCGAATTCATTTGAGTGTTTTGTCTGAAACACCTGTTTAAGTAAAAGAATTATTTCTAATTTTAAAATATAAGCTAAATAAGTTGTTCGCAACATATCAAATAATTGTTCCTTATATTAAAACAAACACATGTTAAATTTAGAATTGTTGGGGGCTCGGTAGGGCCATTTACCGCAATGTTAAATTATACATGGTTCTTGCACACTTTTCTGACTACCTATAAAAGATATCACTTCCAAATATTCACAGTTTGTTACCAACATAGTATTGTACAGTTTAACAAGAGGAAATAAATTTTGAAAAATTTAATTTATATTTTTTAGTTTTCTTTAAATTGTTAAATTTTATAATTTTTTTTTACATTTTAAAAAATAAAAAAAAAATTCTTATAGGTAATATTGTAAAAACCTCTTATTAAACCATGTATTACATCATTTTATAACTCTGGTAAAAATTTCAAAGCTCTATCTTATACCAGTCTTGAGAAAAGTGTGCAAATGTGTAAAAAAAAGTAGTTTCCGAGGAAACCGAGATGAAAATTAACAATCAGTCATTATAGAGTAATTATTGAAGCCTACCTTTAAAAATGTCCAGGACCGTAGCTGGGATCATCCACATTGGCTTCTTCATCTTCTACCTTCCTCTTCTTCTGCCTTCTGGACTGCCTTGACTTCTTGAAGAGATCTTGGGAATGATGTTGGGCCCAGTAAACACGGTCCTTATCGGCCCTCAGCATAGCTTGAACCATGTTTTTTCCTGGATTTATCCTCAGTCTCTTCAGTGTATCACACTTCACTATGTAGCCTTCATTATATGATGCTGTGGCATCATAAACACCAAAATGTAATGTCTTTAGGCCCACAAAAACTGTTTTTGGAAGTCTATTCCAAATGACGCTATTCAAACTTTCATTCGGGTTTTGCGTTTGCCCGTGGATACATTTTTTTTAGGAGCTGTGGGGCGGCTAGATCTGAGAATACAGGTTTGATGGTCTCCATAATGATAACAGGAATAGAATTTCTGTGGTGATATGGCCTTTTAGTTATAAGACCCTGCTGGAATTTACACCACGATTCAACTCCACTGGGGCAGAGACCATGATGCGGTTCTTTATCAGTTGATATTTTATGGTAATATATCGCCCAAACTGCCTTTTGCAAATCTTACAGATTGGTTTTGTTATTTCTGATGGCCTGGCCATAGTAATTCTGTATCTGATCAATAACTCCATCAGTGAGACGGCCTTTACTTCCGAGAGACCTACCGTCGCTTAGTTTTTGCCCTTCATATTTTTTTTCAAAGAACGTAATCGCGACCCCATTCTTTTTTGGACGTGTCCAATGCATTCTAACTTTGAAATTTTAATCACATTATCTTCTTCATCTTTATATAACTCAAGTTCTTCAACAGCAGAGAACCCTTTCGAATCCCCGTCACCCAGATATTGTGTATAGCGAACACCTTTCGTTAGTGACCGCTGAAAAATTTGTGTCGCTCCAGCCACCTCCATTCCTCCACTATTCCCTTGGTAATTTGCAGAGCAATTAGCAGCATGGGCATTTGTTAGGGCATTTACAGAATTTAGAAAATATAGCAACATCTATTACCTTGTTGGTATCCACACTAGTGGCCGATATGACTCTATTCAAAGATACATGACCCCGTTTCTGCCACGTTCCATCCACAGCTATAGCAATATCTCTTATGCCATCATTGCAGCTTACAGCCTCTTCAAGTGAATTATCCATAGACTTGAAACTTACATCTTCAACTACAGAGCCAATAACTTCATTATATCTATCAAATTTAGTTGGTGGCGGAGGAAGGTTCATGATGCCGCATAAAATTTTCGCGGCTTTGTGCCCTTTACCTATGGACCGAAGTCCACAGGCTAGCCTAACATTAGTGTCATATAATGTCTTTTGGCCTGTCTGTTCAAAATGCAGTTTAGGTGAAGAAAAAACCTAGTTATAAATCCACATGCATCACAAAACAGCTCAAGCTCTGATGATAAGCCGTAGTTCTTATGCGATGATATTCGAAGACCGATTGAATCACATTCGGTACATTTTACAGATGTACTAAGCACATTATTCAATATATTTAAATCTATAATTACATTTTCACTCTCATTATCTGTGCCTATCTCATTACTTACTATCAATGTCACCAATTTTCTTTTTACTAGCACTGGCCTACTGGTACATTTTCCACTTCATCACGAGTACCTGAACTAGTTAAAGGACTAATAAACTCCACTTTACGTACACCAACATTCCTTCTTTTCTTGAAAATAGTCCTGCGCCTCTCACCTTTCCGCATTTTCACTTCACAAAATACAAACTCAAACTTCAAACACAAAACTGACAACCAAAGCAATTTGTAAGTTTGTTTGAACAACAGCCAGTGAATCAGTACGATGTTCAAATAGGCAGGCACGTTAGCCAACCTAGCAAAACGAAATAGCTGTGAAATACGAAAACTATACTATATGAGAGTGATCAACGACCGTGAGCGCTTGGCTTCTCTCAACTGAAGTTGGTTTTTTGATGTCGCGCATGTATATAAAGGCTTACAATTAGTATTTCTTCTTTGATAAGTATATATTATTTGGTATTAAATTTTTCGTAAAGAAAAGGGGGGTAAAATAATATATAAAACATAAAAAGTGAATTTTTTCATTTTTAACCTACCTAGCCCCCTTTAAGAACTAAGCGTTTAATTTTAATAATTAAAGGAATAAGGCTAAGGAAAGCGAGTAAAAATAGTTGTTAAAATTATACAAAGTGCATTGTATAAAAATCAGGTATTTTGGAAGAAGGGATACTTCTTGCAAAAAACACAAATTTTTTATTATTAAGACCTAGGATATAGTTCAATACAGTCGCCTATTAATGTAACTCCGAGAAGAAATACAATCTTGGCGCAAGAAAGTTGAGAAGGACCTTAGAAGTTCACTGAAATGTTTTAAGATGGTCTCGATCATAATTATTTGAGAAAGTACGATGAAAGAAAACAGTCATCCAAGAAACTATTCTTTAAATGGCTGACATCTAACCTTATTTTATACTCCATATTCTCTATTAGGAGCTTTCACAATTTGAAAATTTACTGTTCCAATATTAACTCAAAGGAGGCCAAGTTTATATAAATTGAATTAAAATCAACATTAACTAGGATATTTCTATAACAGTATATTAAAAATACAGAACGGAGTAATAAAGTTTCACTAACTACTCTTTGTGGTATCGTAGGCTATTCCAAGCGAATACAGGCATATTATTATTCTAATTAAATAACACAGACAATTGATAATAATTAATTAATTGTACAAGTATTATTTAAATTTGAACTTAAGAGCAATAGTTTTGTCTGGACCTTATACCTACATAATGTCTTGAGCTAAGGTTAACTATTATTTGCTGTGTTATTTCAGGTTATGTACATATTTAAAGTTTATGTTATTATTGTTTATGAAAATTAAGTGTGTTAATGAAAATAATTTCTTATTTTGATAAACCGGAACTTTAACCAACTCCAACCCCAATCATATACCCCAACTTATAAGTAAATCGTAAAAGATATTATTTAAAATGTTCATCCTAACTAAAACTTAGGATTTATGTTATATCTTATGTTAATTGTAAACAATTTTATTTTAATAAATAGTACAATTGTGTCCTATCCTAAGTGAAGTTTTCTTTTTATATTTTGAATTTTAATATTTTTTATATAATACACTCTGATTGTTTGTATTTTTTATGATAAAATTTTAATATTCCAAAAGATAAATAAATAACGTTGTGAATCAAATATGATGCGTATTGTAAGTATATTATTCACGTATGATGGAGTGTTGTAAAGTTTAACTTAATACTTGTTCCAGTGAAAAATTAGTAGATATTTGAACTAGTAAGTTTATAACTTTCTAGCTGAATACCCATGCTTCGGTACGGGAAATTGTTTTCATCACTATGTTACATAACTGTAATATTTCTCCCTCATTTTCTTTCATCTTTTATTTCACGAAAGTGAATCAATACATGCATTTTCAATCAGTTTGGTATGTTTTGCTCATTGGCTGCCCGTCAATCGTCTTCGTCAAGGTATGTTTGCTGAATAATTTTAATCAATTAAAAATAAAGAATTCAGAATGAAGAGCGTCTTCTTTTACAAACGCCAAATCTACAGACTGGTCAATCACAGTCTTAGCTGGATGTTGCAGATCGAACAGATACGACTTTAATATGCGCATGCATAGATCGGAATGGATTTGATCAGCTTTACGTATTTAAGTATTTCCTTAAAATTAATAAATGCCAAATTTCAGATCTCTAAGTTTAAGGAAAGAATACCAATTAATATTTATAGTTTTTTTAAGGGTTGTTATCATATTTTCACCCTGTAGAAGCACGTATCAAAATGTAAAACTGGTTTACTTTTTATGTGTTTTTCAAGAAATAAATTTACAAAATTTCAGCTTTCTAGCTTTAAGGCAAATAACATTTATTTTTTTAGGCGTTGTTTCAACCCTTAATGGACAAATATTTTAAAATTATTTCTTAGTGCGTCTGTAATGCCTATGAGCATATGTGTACCAAATTCCACCTTATTCGACGTTATTCAATTAATATTTATAGTTTTAGGGGTTGTTACTACTTTTCAATATCTTAGCGGAACGTTACAAACTGTAAAACTGGTTTATTTTATATGCATCGTGTAAGAAATTAACTGTAAAAACTGTTAGCACTCTAGCTTCCAGGAAAGTATAAAAATCGATATTAATTGTTTTAAGGGTTGTTACTACATTCCCACCCCATGTGACAAAAAGTAAAACTGGTTTACTTTTTATATGTGATTTTAAGAAATAAATGTATAAAATTTCACCTTTCTAGCTTTAAGGAATGTAAACAAATAAAATGTATAGTTTTAGGGGTTGTTTCAACCCTTTAAGGCCATATATTTTAAAATCCTTTACTTAGAGCGCCTCTAGTGCCTGTGAGCAATACGTGTACCAAATTTCACGTTCCTAGTCGGTATGCAATTATTATTTATAGTTTTACGTGTAGGCACTACATTTTCAGCACTTAGCAGAACATGACAAACTGTAAAACTGGTTTATTTTTTCTATGTATCCTGTAATAAATAAATTTACAATTTATCAGATCTCCAGCTTTAAGGAAGGTATAAAAATGTATATTTATTGATTGTATGGGTTGTTATCACATTTCACCCCTAACAGGATGTAAAGAAATATAAAACTGGTTTACTTTTTATATGTATCTTGTAAGAAATATATGCACTTGCTTTAAGGAAAGTATAACAATCGGGATAGATTGTATCAGCTTTACGCATTTAAATATTTCCTCAAAATTAATAAATGCCAAATTTCAGATCTCTAGCTTTAAGGATAGAATACCAATTAATATATATATTTTTTAGGGTTTGTTTCAACCCTTAAACGTGAAATATTTCAAAATTCTTTCGTAGTGCACCTCTAGGGCCTATGAGCAATATGTGTACAAAATTCCACGTTCTTAGGCCATATAGTTTTTGAGATATAAAACAAACAATATTTATGGTTTTATTGGTTGTTTTAACCCTTAAACGCTCAATATTCAAAATTCTTTCTTATTGCAAATCTAAGGCGTATGAGCAATATGTGTACCAAATTCCACATTCCTAGGCCATATGGTTTTTGAGCTATAAAACAAAAAATCTTTATGGTTTTATTGGTTGTTTCAACCCTAAACGCGAAATATTTTAAAATCATTTCTTAGCGCGCCTCTAGCACCTATTATGAGCAATTTGTGTACCAAATTCCACCATCCTAGGCCGTATGGTTTTTGAGATATAAAACAAACAATATTTATGGTTTTTGGGTTGTTTTAACCCTTAAACGCTAAATATTAAAAAATTCATTCTTATTGCAAATCTAAGGGGCATGAGAAATATGTGTACAAAATTCCACGTTCCTAGGCCATATGGTTTTTGAGCTATAAAACAAACAATATTTATGGTTTTATTGGTTGTTTAACCCTAAACGCGAAATATTTAAAAATTATTTCTTAGTGCAAATCTAAGGCGTATGAGCAATGTGTATAAAATTCAACATTCCTAATCCATATGGTTTTTGAGAAATAAAACAAACAATATTTATGGTTTTAGGAGTTGTTTCAACCCTTAAACAAGAAATATCTCTAAATCCTTTCTTAGTGCGCCTCTAGAATCTATGACCAATATGTGTACCAAATTTCACATTCCTAGAAGGAATGGTTTTTGAGATACTGTGATGAGATTATATATATAGATTAACTATATAAAATATATAGATTGTCGTTTACTTTCATGTTCACTAATGTTGATAATCCTTAGAAATAAAGCAATATATATGCTTTCTCTGTCTAGGTACGACACCATATTTAAATTATGAACTGTGCCAACACCATATATATTTTTTTTTCAATGGTTACTGTTGAGAGGGTAGAACGTAATGTAAGCAATTCCTCTCATTTCTGTAAATTCGATTTAATTCAACCTGTAACAATTCAAAATATATCCCTATATAAAAATCATTTAAAATATCAAAAGAAACCATTCGTAATTACTAAACTAAACACGCATGAGTGCGAGAGAGAGGAACAGACTACTATAAAGGCATTTCATTCACAAGTTGTAGCAGCGACACCTAGCGGCAAAAATCGTAAATGATTCATTAATAATATTATAACATCCGACTTCCAACAACATTTTAAATAATTACCAGTACTTCTCGACCTCAAATTGATATCATTCCCACATCAAAATTAATCTAAATTAAACGACCAATCCATATAATATATAATAATAACTCAAGAGTAAACCAATCGACCGAAATCCACCTTTTAAAATACACTCGAAGCTAGGCCGATGTACGAAATTGTAGGCCTATTCCAAAGTAAAAACACCGATCCCAAGGAAACTAAATTCTAAATCAAATAAACGGTACCAGAAACTGGCACATACTTTCTCACAAACATATTTAAATTATTAACACGTTCACTGCTAAGGACGCACATGGGAGCTTGACACTGAACACTATGAGAAGTGGCCGACGCAGAGTGCATTGCACGCCAACCCCCATATTGGGAGTATTTTCAATACAAAATGCATTGCGTGCTTCGCTCGCCAAACTGTATATTGGGAATATTATAAATACACAGTGCATTGCGTGCTTCGCACGCCAAACACCGTATGTAACCCCAACTGTGACTTCATAATTGTATTAAAGTAGGAGATGGAATAGTAAATTAAAATGAGTTTAATGAGTTTATTTTAATTCAGTTTTAATGAGTATCAAGATAAAATATCTAGCTAAACTTAACGCTTACAGTATACCACAATAACAAAAAACTAGTTGCAGGTTTACTTGAGTAATTTTTCTGTGTGATAAACAGGTTAAAAGTATTTTGAATATTTATTAATTTTTTTTACAAGCCCACCACCACCCAACCAAACATTTTTTAATTTCAAGTAACAAATAAACTAATGATCTTGACTTTCTAAAGTATATGTATACTTATTCACATTGGTATTGTTGTAAGATTCTTTACCGTAACAGTAAATTGTTAATACAAGCGAACTGCATGATAGTATTAAAGTAAAAATAGAACACATGTATTAAATTTGCTGTTGCAATGTTTCTGCTGTCGTTATTTGAAGTTATTTAGCATCACTTAGTTTACAATTTATTTCTCTGATTCCTTATAAAGTTTAAATTTCTAAAATTGTATATTGTTGTTGCTTTTATTTTAGGACAGAAAAGAAAAAGAGGCCCAGGATATTGTTTTGTGTTATGGTGTACTCAATTTTCTCAATATACAGAGTAAAATTAATCAAATAAAATAATTAATTATTATAAATGTGTGAGTTTTGCAAAAAAAATATTGGCTCATTAGAAAGTCAAGTTTAAATTTCTAGTATTAAAAAATATTTGGCTCCTTGCTCTTTTAATTTATTTTATTTTTTAATACATTTTTCAATATGGTAACTAAGCTAATAATACATCTAAAAAATTAATACTAATACAAAATGGATTAATTTGGTTTATTTTTAGACATGTGATTCATATAATTTATGGAAAAAACGCTATAGTAATGAAATATATTTTAAGTTAACTTTAAACATATCAGTCAATGCTTTGGTGAGAGTAAGTTAACTTTAAACATTAGGGCCTACACAAAATCAAACTAATAAAAAACTTTGTTCACATCTTATAACTTTTAACTAAACTACTCCAGAGATCATATCCGTCAATGCTTTGGTGAGAGTTAGTTAAGTTTAAACATTTTTTTTTTTTTTTTTTTTTTTACGAGGAGGGGAATGCTTTTCGCACAGAGTGTGGGACTCCCCTCGACACGCCAAAAGGCTCCACGTACTGAGGTACTACCCACTAAAACCCACCTCTCCTCTTGTCCGTTTACTGATGTTCGATAAAGACTACCCAGAGGCACCACCTTTCGGCATAACTTCTCTGGGAATCGCGGACACTTATACAGTTATCTTAACTGCTCTTCCTTGATTTTTAATACTTTTATCAAATATTCCTTAATACACTTCCATTTGTATTTGTCTTCCAGCATTTGCACCACCATATTGTCGGGTGTAATGTTCACCCCTATCTGTTCTCAAGTCTTTTTTTCTGAACATCCCTTGCCTTGCAGTCAAACAGTGTGTGACAAACATCATCTCTATCGGACCCGCAGTTTATACAGGTACTGACTTCTGCTCTGTAGAACCTCTTTAGATAGTGTCTAAAGCACCCATGACCCGTGAAGGCCTGCGTTAAGTAGAAACTCATCTCTCCATGACCTCTACCAAGCCAGCTCTCTAAATCCTTCACTATCGTGTGGGTCCATCTACCACTGTTCTTCATCCCACCGTACCTTCCATTTTTGTATAAGCCTTGCTCTAGCTTCTTTCTTTACTCGGGCTATAACTTTATTATCCTCTTCTGACCTCCGGTTCTCCATAAGTCCAAAGTATATATCCCTCCTTTCTTGAGCTAAGAGGTCGATAGGCGGTGTTCCTGCAAGGACTAAGACTGCACTTTCCGACACGGTGGTGTAAGCTGCCACTATCCTCAACGCAGCGGTCCTTTGGACAGAAAGCAGTCTTCTCTTATAGCTCTCCTTATCCAGGGCTTCCGCCCAAATAGGCACTGCATACAGTATCTTAGCCTGCATGACGCTTGCCAATAGCTTTCTTTTCTTCTCTTTAGGGCCTCCTATATTTGGCATAAGTCTTGCTAGCATTCCTCCAGTCTCCGAAGCCTTTAGCGCCGTCTTTTCAATGTGCGGCCCGAAGGTAAGATTCTTATCCAGTTCCACGCTCAGGTATGTCAGCTGTTTCTTTCACGGGATAAGTGCTCCATCTATTTTAAGTAATGGCTGCCTATACGCTCTTCTTTTTGTTATCAATACAGCTTTAGTCTTATTTATCGCCATCTGCAAGTTTTTATCTTTGAGCCACCATCTGACTCTTGTGATAACACTATCCATTTTTGTCTCTAGAAGATCTTCGTTTGCTGCTTCTACAGCCAGGATGACATCGTCAGCAAAACCCACTATCTTTACCCCTTCTGGTAATGTCATTTCTAACAGGGAGTCGTACGTCACATTCCAGAGAAATGGCCCCAGACGAGATCCCTGAGGTACCCCGCATGTCATCGTTTCTCTGATGGTCCAGCCATCTCCTTCAAAAATAATTTTTCTTTCACTTAAATAACTTGCTACCATATTCTTTAAATAGCTTGGCACCCTTTTTCTTTCGAGAGCCATGTGAATGTCCGTCCACTTAAGGGAATTGAAAGCATTCTGACGTCAATTGCAATGAGGGACCAGAATCCTTTTTTGTTCTTTCCATAGTCTCGAGCCTTTTTTGCAAAGTTTACTATCTCCAATATAGCATCTACTGTCGACATACCTTATCTAAATCCGTATTGGTTTCTTGAAAGAGCATTTTCTCCATCAACAAGCCCTTCCAGCCGCTGCAGTATCAGACCCTCCAGCACTTTCCCCAACGTATCCAGTAAGCAGATCGGTCAGTATGAAGACGTGCTATCCAGTGATTTATCCCGCTTACGAAGTAGGATAAGCTTTTGTTTCTTCCAACTTTTTGGAAAGCTCCCTTTCATAAGACAAAAATTGTAGAGCTCCAATAGCATTTCGGGGTAAAACTCTATCACCAATCGTAGTACTTCATTTGGTATCCCATCAGGACCTGGTGCTTTTCCCATTTTTAAACGTTTTTTCTCCCTCTCCAGTTCAAAAAGTGTAAACATGTTTTGTTCCTCTACTCCTTCATGGATGCATATGTCCCCAACTTCGGATTTTTGACTCGGGAATAGATCTTTTATTATTTTAGTAAGTTTAAACATTTCAAAATTCATGATCCTTAACTAAAAAAATTAATAAGACAAAACAGTTAATATTTTAAACAAAGTCAACAGTGACATCAAATTATCACGCATAGAGTAATTCAAATTCAGTAGTAAACCATTTAAGATTTTTGAGATAAATTTTTGAGAGATTTCTCTAACTCTTCAATTTCTTCGTCGAAAGCGCTGAGATGTGAAGAGTTCTCTTCTAGTGTTTTCTTTTTCTTTGCTTTTAGTTCTTCAATTTGTTTTGAAAAAATCTTCCTTTTCCTGTTTTTTTCTGCTGATTCTTCTTCTTGATTTTTCTTCTTTGTCAATGCATCCTTCCACCTTTCATTATATTGAGAAACATAGTTAAGCATTTCTTTTGTAATTTCTATATTTTCAACTCCTCCAAGACAAATCATACACAATTCGTTGAGCAACAAGGGATTCGTTTTTCAAATTCTCTATCAAACAGTCAGAATTTACAGAAAACCCCCTCTCTACTGCTGCATTTCCATAGAGGAAACTAAAGAGGAATTACAATAACTTTTTAAGCTTACCTTTTTTTTAAACCACGGAATAATTCATCATGTAGGACATTGAGCCTAGAATCTAACCAAATCTTTTCCATCAATCTTGGCTCTCTCTTTCCACCCTCTTAACTTTTATATCACTACCACTTTCATTATATTCGCCTATTTGATGAAATTTACTAGAAAAAAATCAGTTGGCAACTAAACAAATAGGCTATAAATGGAAACAAATTCACTACCGGTAAAATTTAACATTTCACGGCATTTTTCTGGTTTTAATAAAATTCCCTGACTTTCAAAAATGTTTCACAAATTCCCTGACTTTTCCAGGTTTTCCAGGAATTTCAGGTTGGTAGACATCCTGTATTTATAACATTTAGAAGGGCATAACAAAATCGTTTTAGGGCATATAGTTCTTTAAAATTATAAAAAGTCTGTAAATAATTTTCTGCTGAAAATGTTTAATCTTTAGGAATATTTTTTTATTTTATTAAAAACTCTACATCACGATCTTCGTAATACTAGGCCCTACTAAAATTTAAAAAACTAAACTTTTATGTCAGGAGAAAAAACTCGAAAAATGTTTTATCGCACCATCCTCTTATATGCATACATTATTGCAATGTTCAATCAACCAAAAAAATCTATAAAAATCTGTGGTTTTTTCCCTAAATTGAGGATTGGAATCCCTCAAATAACGACACGAAAAACAATCTATTTTACTAAATTTTTAGAGCACAAACCCGATGCTTGAAAAGCTAACTTTGATAAACTACTAATTTTCCACGAGCTGCTGGAAATTCGAATAGAAAAATAACAAAATAATACGACCAAGCAGCTGAACCGCTGACGTGAGTTGAGCAAATTTCCAGAATTAAGTTTATAGGCCTTTGTTTTAGGGTCTCAACCAACAATATGGGAAGTAGGTCTATTCACGACGGTGCTGAATAGTTGCTTGTGTGTACGAAATATATTAGTAGAATTTGATTGCTACTAAGCCACCAGCTCCTTCGTTACACTCGCATCATAAAAACTTGTCCGTCGGCCTCGGATGAGAAGATAAAATCCACCACGTGGCTTGGAACCGGGTACTTATATGGTATTTTACGTTTTGATAGATTTTGGGGGAACCAAGCAAGCTATAAGATCTCATAAAAAAACAAAGTGTGCAAAATAACATCCTAAGTTTATATCTGTAGAAACAAGTCTAAACAAATTAATTCTCGTAGAAAAATCTTAGAAAATAGTTACTTCCGGTTGTTGAATTTTTTTGGCTAACGAACTCGTCCGAGCGATGTACACAACCAACATGTGTACCAAATCGGACCAAGTGCGGCCGCTAGAGGGCAAACACATAAAATACATATATGAATTTTAATGGCACCCCGAAACGTGTACTGGGGACCATGATCGATGCTCATTTGCTACTCCTGACCTTAGGTCTTACCATAAGGGTCACTGCAATACCTCATTTTTCCTATGGAAATTCGCTAATAACGGAATTTTACAAGCATACCAAAACGCTTTTACTTATTGAGGAGAGGAGATGTTTTTGGAACAAAGTACAAAGACACATAATATACCTGGCCTATATGGTATGTACAAGGTAACTTTGGCATGCGATTTGAGTGGATTGCAAGTTTGGTTTTCTAAACACTAAACGGTGCTTAATATTGAGAATATTGAGTTTATATTCTTTAATTTAATAACGAAGTAGTCAGCTATACCACCCTTTGTATAAATGTTTATAATGTGTTTATTACAATACTGTACTTGATAATTATAAGCTTACATTAATGTAACTCTATTAAATTGATATGTAAATACAGTATAATAATTACTAAATATTTATTCATTATATATAAATAAATTTTGTCAGTTTCTACATAAAAATTTGTTTTCAAATATCCATATAATATTGCATTTTTTATATGTAGCACTACTTAATGTATGCTACTTTTAATATATTCTTAATTAGTATGTTTTTCGTTTTTTTCGAAAATCCCCAAAGGCCAATTTTGGACATTGGACCTTTTAGCACCAAGCCACAGATTTACTATTGGTTAGTTTTCAAAATTTTAAAGTATATACACTTGTGGTCAGAAAAATATGATTCATAAGTCCCACACTGAAATGTTTCTAATCTTATATTACTATAAACAACATCAATTTGAGTATTCGAGTCTGTAGTGAACTCATTAGTTCCCAATTCAGAGACCATGTTTCGATTTTGTAGTACTTTAGTTAAAAATGATCCTTCAGTAGATATTTGGTCATAATTAAAATCTCCCATTAAGACAATATTGGCCGATTGTGGTATAGTATCCATAATGTCATGGATACATTTTTTGAATTTTAATTTAGGAGTTCTAGGTGATTTATATCCAGTTATTATGTATACATCATTTAAGCTGAAACACACAAAATCACATAGAAAGCTATTTCCATTGTTGACACCTGTGTTTTGACACTGTTTGATCATATTAACATTTAAATTACTTTTAATAAAACAGATGATTCCCCTTGG
>JAGFPH010007513.1:49435-64780 GCA_018207615.1 Philaenus spumarius | reverse complement strand
AGGTTTGTTTGAGTTGATATCGCTATGAAACTCTGAATTATAATAAATTGGCTTTTTCCAAACACAAACATACATAGAAAAGTATCCGATTGTATTAAAAATAGCGGCGTCGTACACATTTACAAAATGTGTAGCGCAAACGTCGCATATGCGATGTTAGCACCGTAACGCGACTTTTATACATCGCATATGCGACGTTAGCACTTGGAGGGTTAAGGGTACAAAATACGCAACAGAACACTAATGACTAGAATTCGATACGGACTTGCACGGATGTTTGTTTTAGCGAATTACACTAATCAACGTACTCTAAACCGACAATCGAAACAGAATCTGTTTCAACACGCACTGTAATCTCTTACCTTGTGCCTGCGATGTTGGATACCACAAACAAAACTAAATACTCGGTTACGGCTGTACATGTCAGCTGAGAGGACTACACTGAACGCGCCATTATCATCGCACAGCTGATCTGACCCCTTGCACTCCACTAGGTCTCGAAATGAATGACGAAGAATTAACAAGGCCAAATTAATACAACGTTACTCGCACCCACTTCCCCGTAATAATTGTTGTTCAGTTCGTGGGCTAGACTTTGGTTTTGGTCTTGTTCCTCGGTTTAACAGGAAATAAAACTAAGCGTCAAGGGCTCGTACCGGTCCGGTTATCGAAAAATCAACAACAACGCTTCAAAACGACAAATTCTCAGTATAAGCATTTTTGAATAAATTATACGTTGATGGTTTGCATCAGAATTACCATACACAGCTTGAACGAAAAACATATTTTTCATAACTGTTTCACACCAGCCTAAGTTTACGTCCGCTAAAGTTTTCCAGTAAGTTATATAAGTACCTCTAACTACCACTGTTTTCAAAAAAAAATTTGCTACAGTGCTTTCCGGAATAAAGGGTCTGCTCCAGTACGAGGAAGCAGCCGGCGACGCCAGCGCTTCACTCTATAGCCGTATCTAAACAGTGCAATTTCTTGCAGCTGAGCGCTTTGACATTGCCTCATTTAAAACCATTTTATAAATCCATCTTTTGTAATTGGGTGATGAAAAAAAAACCTGAATATTCTTTATAAAATTGCGGATCAGGCTTGCGTTTTAATTTTAATTATTCATTTTATTGTGTAAAGAAAAAAGTTCAAACTGGTACTTCAAAAATGCCAATTACGTGACGAATGAAAAAATTATACAAAAATGCAAAATGCAAAAAGGACGTGTATTGTGACTGTGCTTAAAATGAGACATTGCAAACAATTTTATGATAAAAAATAAACGAAATAATTGGTTTTGAAATTTAACATTGCCTTTATCCAAGAGCAAAAAAAAGTAAAAATCCAAGTTGGCCGCCACTACAGTAGACAATCCAGTAAACCCGGAAACGTTTCACACTATAACCGTATCTAAAAAGTGCAATTTCTTGCAGCTGAGCGCTTTGACATTGCCTTGATTTAAAACCGTTTTATAAATCCATCTTTTGTAATTGAGTGCTGAAAAAAAACTTGAATATTCTTTATACAATTGCGGATCCGGCTTGCGTTTCACTTTTAGTTATACATTTTTTATTGTGTAAAGAAAAAAGTTCAAACTTGGCACTTAAAAAATAGCAATTACGTGACAAATCAAAGGCCAAGTAATTTCACTCGGTTAAAAAAATGTGAAACGCAAAACGGATACGTATTGTGACTGTGGTTAAAATGAGACCTTGCAAACAATTTTGTGAAAAAAAATTAACGAAATAAATGGTTTTAAATTTAACATTGCTCTTACGGGATAAAAACCAAGATGGCCGCCACTACAGCAGACCTTTAATGAAGGGATAACACCTAAAATCAGAACCATTACAAGATCAATAGTTTGTCTGTCAGTCATACTTGAATTTCTTTTAACCCTTAAACGTATTAGGTATACACAGACTTTTGTGGTAAAAGGCAGAGGTAAAGCAACCTTAAATAAAGTCTTTTCTATTCTTTGCTTTTGATTATTTTACAACATTTTACTACAATATTTAAGTAATGACTCCAATGGGCGTATAGGCCTACTGTTCGTAGTATCACAATTAGAATAGAAATCAAGGGTTAAAAGTACAGGGTTTTTTGTTGTTTCTGTAGGTCAAAGGATAAAAAAAAAACTGAAAACATAATTTCTTGGTAATTATCTACAACATTTAAAATTAGCCTAATACCAAGATTTCAGAGCAATGAATTTTATCTTACTTATTAAAGTTGTAAAAATTAAAAAAATTTGGTTTAAACCTAATTTTAGATGTTGTAGATAATAACCAAGAAATTGTGTTTTTAGTTTCTTCCCTCGACAACTCGGTTTTCCTTTGACCTACAGAAATAACCAAAAACTAGGTACCTATTTTGTTTGTCGTAAAAAAATATATGTTTTGTTCATTTTTTGTAAAGTTAGCAGTTTTCAAGATATTCCATATTAAAAAATTTGTAACGGCCATAATTTTGAAAATTATAAACATAGCCTAAATTCTTGGTGTTTGGTGCACTTGTAAATCGTAACATACAAAACGTTCATACCAAATTTGAACTCAATATCTATTTCTGGAGTTACAGCGAGTTTAAAAAAAGAAATGGCGGATTGCAACTCACTAAGCTGAATTTGAAAAAGTTACTGAGCATGTTTCATTTATTTTAATGCACCGTGTACAATACGATCATATACAGCTCGCTAAGGTTTTTTATAAATTTGTAAATCCTACTAACTTGCGTAAATTCCAATAGTCTGAACTCAAAAGTGCTACACGTTGCAGTCGAATTTTCGAGGAATTGATGAATATCAAGCTATGACATAATTATAAGACACTCTCACTCAGCATACATTTCAAAATCAAAAATTGTCCTCTACATGCTGGGGAAGGGGCTGAATTATATTCCAGCTGTCTCAAATGTTTAGGCATCAGCTGAACACTACTCCTAAAGACTTTTAACACGGACCATATAAGAAGAAATCAGTTGAAATAGTCATAAGAACCTATAGGACTATACACAATTTTTTTATTTTTATCTTTCTTTTATGCAATGTAAAAATTCATCAAGAGAGAAATTGAAAACAGTAAATCTATTTTTAAGATAAACATTAATTTTACAGGGCAAAGACAAAATCCAGAACACATGTCAGACACTAAAAAAAAAATGTACACAGCAGATATCAATTTAATATTGTGGCATACAATATTCTATTTTTAAACCAAACGGAAAGATATTAAGAAAAATTAATTTTCAAAGATGAACTTTCAAGATAACCTTTATGATTACACAGCCGAACCGTCAGAAATATAACTCTATTCCGTAGTTTGCAAACCAATTGCACAACCATCGCAGAAACAATAGGCTACCAGGCAGCCTTAAAATAATGTGCGTCATTTAAATTAAATAACATCTAAACTCCAAACATAAACAGTGATAAAGTTTTGATAAAATCCATCTATGAAATAAATTTAATGAACAAATTCTGACGTACGTAAAAAGTCTGACGCGTGATTTCAAAGAAACAGGCGGAATGAAGACAAAAACTTAGGTAAAAAATTTCCGATAAGGAGGTGATGGACAAAAAATTGTTCCATTTGCAATATATCGGTCAGTCATTACATTAATTTATTAATACTTGTAGATGCTTATCAACACTAAATAATACAATATTGTTATACCTAAATCATTATGAAGAAAAAGAGGTAGATTGAAGACAACACAAGCGATCCCAATTAATTTTTAATTGTAAAGTTTTATTAATTGATTCCAGGCTTACAAATCATACTTTAACTACGGGCTGATTAATAATTTCAAAAAGTAACTTAAAAGAGAAAAAATTTGTTTTTGCTTTTTTAATGTTCAGCAACTTAAAATGAAAAACAGAACCACTATAGGATTAGGTACTGAACATCAATCTGTCCCACACTGAATTTGACATAGTTATTCCAACAATCAGAACTCAAAAAATACATTACTATAAATTTTGAGAAGATTGGAGTTTGGAAAAAAATATTTTATGATACCGTACTGTTATTACCTAAAGATATCAAAATTATTATTTTTAAGTTTTGTGTAAATAGTTTTAGTTCCGAAAGTGGAAAGGTATTTTAAATTTTTTTTGTGAAAAGCCATTCCTCCTTCTCTTTTTTTTTAAAGTACTGCGGCCATAATGCTAAAAAGTGTAGTTTGAGGTAGGCCTGGCTACTCATATACTTTAAATTAAAACTGTACCTGACTAATTAAAAACTTTAGTGAAAAAAACAAGTTTTCTATTTATATACGTGTTTGGTAATAACCTACTGTAGGCTATTTGAGAGCCCCACCTCTTTTCACTGTTCCTATCAGCATTTTTATTATATAATTTATCTCAATATAGTTATTTTTATTGGGATGGTGAAAATATGCCATTCAAACACCGAATGAATACAAACCATTATTTTCATACCTTTTTACCAAAAATGTAGATTTGTTAGTTTTCCTGAGGACCTACCTGTAACCACTCGATTTTTCAAAATTTTAATTACAGTACTGTACATTGAAAATATAGTGAGTAGCAACATTTTCAGGAATATCTTGAAAAAGACATGTCACTAAATTCTTTTAAAATATTACTGATATGCTTAACCCTCAAGTGGGCGCACGGAGTGTATTTTAACCCCCAGGTAGGTAAATTTTGTTATAACAATAAAAGAAGTGTGCCAACACTGCCGACCTGGTCAGTATCTTCCTAGAATTGAACGGCCCATCTATTTGACTTATTGCTTTTAGTTTTACTCGTTTCTGTCAGTAGCACAGTCGCTTCAAAGACTGCTGGTTTGCGTTTAACACCCTGCACGACCAATACTGTGTGTTATTAGGTACTTTCTCACTATATTACTCAAAACGTTTTGTGATTTTACTTTAACTGTTTGTTGAATTATTTTCGTATTTTATTTCGTTTTAAATTTTGCTATTCTCATTTTAACGTGTATAAATAAAATTTGTGTTGTTAAAATGTGGTGTTTTTTATAACTAACCCGAAAAACTGCAATTTTAGGAAAGAAATTTTTAGTCAAACTTCACTATTAGGCCATTTTTATGTTTATCAGTAAAATATCCCAAAAAAAGGTAAGGGACTGTAAGGTTGAAGCTAATTGCAATAGAAAATAGTTATTTGTGTTATCTAGGGTGCAAAGTTGAGTTTGTCACGCGAGATAAACATTTGACACTTGAGGCGTAGTCGAGGGCGTTAAATTTTATGCCTATTGAAAATGACAAAGTAAATTTTGCACCCGTAATACACAAAATGTTTTTCCTACAGCTAGGCCTACATTTTAAATAAGTATTTTAGTTTTTTAAAAGATTTGTTTTACAGAGGGTAGTCCCACAACAATCAAAATTTTCACACCCTAGGGTGTAAAGTAAACAGCTGGTGTGCGGTAAAGTAAAACAAAGAGGTAAAATTATTTGATGCTGAACACATGTAGTTTAGATTGCGCACTGCTGTTAGTGTGTAAAAACGCACTTTATTAAACAGCTTATGAAAAATAATTTATTTCTTAATTTTTGCCTGAAACGAAAATTACAAGGTTATTATAAATAAACGGTATCAGTTAACTGACACAAACTTTCTCCCAACTTACTGTAGTCAAAATAATATTGTTTTTAATCATTTTATTTACTACTTTTTAGAACAAAACAAAAAAATAATATTCTACCTACGTCAATCGTATAAAAAAATTATTGTCCCAGGCGGGATTCGATCGCGCGACCTTTGAATTACTGGCCGTCCTCGCTACCGTTGTGCTACCCCGTGCGGCTGTCGCCGTGATGCTAGATTGACAACATAAACTTGTTTATTTTTTAACATTTCCCCATAATTATGAAACGCCGAAGTTTTGATAAAAGCTGGTGGTGTCATTTTGTTTGGCATCTTAAGCACTATAAATACTGAAAATTTGATCAAAATCGTTAGAGCCGTTTTTGAGAAATTTGCATTTTTGTCGTTTTTTATTGGTTTTTAGGGGTAAATTACCCTTAAAAATTAAAAATTCCAAAAAATGAAAAAAACGCCTGGAGATATTAGGGTTTAGTACCTACATACCAAATTTCATGAAAATCGGACCAATAGTGTCCCCTCTGGTCGTGTATACATACTGACACACTGACAGACAGACACCACGTTAAAAACACTTTTTTGGGTTCAGGGAGCACCAAAACAAAAAATTCCACTAAAAATATTTTTGGGTTCAGGGAGCACCAACACAGATAATTGCACTAAACAATTTTTTGGGGTTCTGGGAGCACCAAAACAGATAATTCAACTGAAAATTCAAATTCGAACATTTTTACGAAAACAATACTTTCTCCATATACTACGTATAGGGTGGAGAAAGTAAAAAGTGTTTATTTTCGTTGAAATTTGTAGCATTATTTAGAAGATAGTATAAAAAGATAAATTTTTTACCAAATAATTACCAACTGCACAAATGTTAACTGCATAAGATGTAAAAATAGACTTGTAGGTGCATTTAACTTAAAAAAATTTTAAGCTTGATTTTTTAAGTTTATTTTCATTGGGGGTCTTTTTACAACCCTTGTGCCTACTTAAGGATAAAATAAAGCTTTTCAAAACCATTTCTGACAGTGACAAATAATATTTATTTTTGACATTAGGGTCATTTAGATTTTAAAAAAATGTATGTTATTCCAACATCACATCAGGGGCGGATACAGGATTTCATTTTGGGAGGGGTCATAAGAAGTCGAAAACAACATTACCAAGAATTTAACAACAACTTGTCTGAGGAATTAAAATTATGTATAAACTCTATGGAATAGTTTTTTAAAGCATTTTTAGGCCATAAATATTTTCTTGAAAGAGCCAGAGTTTCTTGCAGATTAAAAAATAAAATAAACACTAATTATCGAGGCGTTATCAGCAACGGTACTAAAATCATAACTCCACACAACACGATCATTAAATCCACTTTGTTTCACTCAGGGTGGATAGTGATATGACCTTTTGAAATTCCCTGACTTTTCCCTGACATTTCCCTGACTAAATAAATAACTTTTTCCTTGACCAATCTTAGAAAAAGCACAAACAAAACCATGCTAATTTTATTTTAGTAAATCAATCAAATTATATAGGTGAGCGAATCAATTTTTGGGGAATTAATTAAATATTTAATTAAACGCGGTAATATTGTACAGTTAAATATTTAATACTATCTATGTTATTGTACCAGCCACCAGCACTTGCAAATTACATATTTATGACTATAAATATTAAATTAAACAATAAATTACTCAAATTATATTTTATTATTTTATAACAAAAGAAATAACTAACTGGTTTTTGTAATCCAACTACCGGTTACAGATTTGAATTAAATATTTAATTAATTGATAAGAAGATACCCCAATTCGAAAACATTTAATAATAAAACTAACATTTTTAGAAACTGCATGCTAGAGAAAGGTTTCAAGGACATAACACGGAAAGTGCATTGGAACAAGCTGCTACAATCACTCCATAACTTGCCGATAATTGTTTTTAAATATCAGAATATGTAGTTTTCTTATTGATTAATTTAGAAGTTCAGCTTATGTTTAATATTTACTTTCTCAATTAAAACTTGTATTAATCTATGATTTTAAATAGTTATTTTTAACTATTTCCTTAGAAATTTTATTTTCCCCTGACCTTAATCAAAATCCCCTGACTTTCTCTGATTTTTCCAGAAAAGTAAAATTCCCTGACTTTTCCAGGTTTTCCCTGTTGCTAGCCACCCTGTTTACTAAATTTAAAACAACGTCACAAGCACTCACTTATTGAAGTCATACAACTCCATACAGCGGCGCGCTCCGTAAAACAATTTTAGCCCAACAATAGAGATTTTTTATTGTTATTGAATTTCAGCAAGCGACATCCACAGTGGCTTTAAGGGTAGCACATAGGTGTATAACATACAGAAATTATCAGGCAAGGAAATATTTGCGCATTTTTTATAAACAAAAATAACAATAAATTTGGACTTTTTGGGTTGTTCGTTGATATTATACAATGATGTATGCAATGATCATTGCACTTCCAACGAGACATTTGTAGAGAATTAAAAATCCACAAAATGTTTTTTGAGAACCTCGATCGGACCATTTCTCACCGAGAAAAGTCGGAAAACGCTTAGAAATTACTATTTTTCAAAAGTTCATATTTTTGTTAATTTACAATATTTAGGGCAGATCTTTTGAAAATTTAGTATGTGTACTTCAGACAGGTGGAAGATGAAATTTGTCGCATTGATAGTTTTTGCACAATTGCAGTATAAACAATTTAGGCCATTATCTTGCATAATGCGGAGGAGAAGAGAACGGCAGGTTGAGCGCATCAGGCTGCTGTTTCTATCACTACCACTGCCTCTCTTGCAAATTTACCATCGACGTCGGCCGCAAATTTACTTGTTTCGCGCTATGTTCTGAAGCATTTTTATTATACATTATCAACCTTATCAAAAAAATTGCAGATATACGAATTGTAGGTTTTAATGTCTACTTTCAGAATCCGTTTGGTAAATTTAAAACGGGCCACTCAGGTTTATTGGGCGCATTATGCAAGATAATGGCATACATTGTTTATACTGCAATTGTGCAAAAACTATTAATGCCACAAATTTCATCTTCTTTATGTTTGAAGAACACATGACAATCATTTTCTGAAAATATGCCCTTAATATTGTAAATTAACAAAGATATGAACTTTTAAAAATTGTAGTTTTTAAGTGTTTTCCGACTTTTCTCATTGAAAAATGGTCTAATCCGGGTCTATAAAAAACAATTTGTAGGTTTTTTGGAAGTACTGAAAAACCCAAAAGTCCTAATGTATTGTAATTTTTGTTTATACAAAATGCGCAAAAGCTCCTTGTCTGAAAGTGTTTGTATTTTACTTACCCTTGTGATACCCTTAAAGTCACTGTTGACAGAGCCGGCTCAAGAGTAAACTGCCGCATGTGTGAATCTTGGGCTGTAAGCCCCTACCGGAGGGTCCGGGGAGTGAGGCTGAAAAGACTTTTTTGGAAAAATTGTGCTATTTTGTGAGTTTTAATGCATTTTTAGATAGTTTTTGATCTTTTCAGAACTGAAGGTTTAAGATGCATAACTGCATGTTTTTAAATATTTAAGATCCAAAAAATATCAAGTTTTTATAGCCCTGCTTCTTTAATTTATTGAATTTGTCGGTATAGAGTTAATTGCCAAAACCAATTAGTCTATTGAATTATTTATGACATGGATTTAACTAAAATAAGCCAGTGAAGAATTTAAAAAAAAAAAATTTATTTAATATATTTTGTAAACATAAATAATACAGAACGGCTAAAAGAATTTTTGTCGTTCAAAATTAAATTTACCAACCTAAAATGTTATTGCTAAATGTTAAACCAGAGATTATATTAAAACACACCAAACACCAATACAAAAAGAAAAAGATATCCAATGACACTACAAGCCTGCTTGTACTTAAGATTTCGGAAAGTATACTTTTCTTGACTTTTTGTTTGCAAATTCAGAAACGATTTTGCTTATATAATTTTTTTCAAGTTTTCAAGAATCAAACACTCTATAGATATCATGGAGAGTCCGACCAATCTTTCTTGGGACATTGAAGACCTCAGATAGTTTTTTATTGTTTTTAATTTAGAGAAACTCCTTTCCCCTGAAGCTGGAAGTGTTAGCATAATTCTTAATGCTACTGTTACATATTTCACAGACAAGACCTATAGCTGTAGCCCATGAACAGTAAATCAGGGTTTCCTTAAATCAAACGAAAATATAGAATTTACACTAAAATCCGTATAAACATCAATGTACAAGTATAACGATTTGTACTAGATAGGGATATCGATTACAAAATATGCTTGCTCATTGGTTGAAAAACTGTAAAATCTTAAGGGTTTACAGAAAACTTTATATGAGTGATGAATGATTGGAAGATAATGTTAGAAAGTTCAAATCTTGACGAATCCAAAGGTGACCTTATATTCTTTTCAAAACAAGTCTGTCTAACGATTATGAGCCTTAGAAAAGTGTAAAGTTTTGTGTCTTTTCTTTTTGTTTCTGGCGCGGCGTCATCTTTTTAGACAACTACAATTACAAACGATGATTCCATAATATGTAATATACGTTTTAGAACAAATTTGTAAATACAAAAATTAATGTTCAAAACATTTCCTTTCCAATCGTTTTTGTTTTATTGAGACTGAATGATTTATAGTGAGTGAAATATTCAACACAATCAGACGATACAATAATGCTGCCTGCCACTTGCTCGGCGGGCTGAGACGACAGTATAGTGTTATTTGGCGCTTGTAGGGTTAAATCAAACATATAAATCAAGCCTTAAAAAATGTTTTTGGGGGGGGTCATGACCCCCCCCCCCCTGTATCCGCGCCTGCATCACATATTATTATTTCTCAAGGCCATTTTTTTGTCGGTACGCCATAACTTCCTTAATAGCCTACATCATCAAATTACATGAATGAGGCATCATTTTAAAGCTTTTCTTAACCGCTACACCGGAAAAATATACAAAATACAATTATGCAAAAAAAGAAATAAAGAATCCGAAAGTAACAGTGATGTAAGATCAAGTAAGTTGTAGGGGATATTTTCCTGGCGTTGGCAACACTGATGATAACAATACCCAGCTGGAGAGCTGCCGTAACGCCACTACATTGCTGTTTTTAATTAATTGTAAGCGTGGTTATAAACAGCATTGTGGATACACCTATTACCGGTACTTTAAATAAGTGGGATTTAAGTAAGTTAGAATGTGAATGCTTCGCACGGGTCAGCTATAGATGGATTTATTAGACGGCGACCTATTTTGAATACTTATGCGAGAGAGAAGGAGATAGTTTCGAGGGAGGGCACACAACTTCCCCTCCCCCTCGCACTACCACTTTGTCACTTTCCCGTAATGTGGCAAACCAAGCCGGGCACCTTCCTGCATAGTTTTTTCATTTTTTCTCAACGGCTGCCATTTTTCTCTTGACTAATATTTGTTTATTACCAGCCCTGTTCCTTACATTTTCCACTCACGTTATTATTAGTGAACGATAATACAAAGATTAAATTAATTACATACAATTACAATAAAACAATGTTAACGGGAATATTAAAAGAATATTGTAACTATAGGCATATAAATCATATTTTATTATAGAAATTAATGTTAATGTTGACCCATTGTTACTTTGTGTAATTAGAAAACAACTCTTTACACAAAACCGACTTCTGATTTAAACTTTGAGCAATAGGTTCTCTTGCAACCTAAAAAGAAATAGCGTTGTTGTCGTTATGTCTATACTTAATTAAATATATTTGAAGTAGAGGTCTTATTCTCCTAAACGCTACGTCTAAAACCAACAAAACTGGATTCGGTTTTTCACATACATATATACATTCTACACATTATTATTTTTAAACACATACTGACATACATTGTCACGCATGCAGGAGGCATGCACATTATAGTACGTTTACAGTCAGGGTTAGCCTAAATATGAAACAATCTAGGCCTATTTTCCGCCTTTATGAAGGTGCCCTATATTTGCTAGCGGAAGAATGAAACACACACAAACTTAATGCTCGTTAGTAGTATCATTGTATTTGGATAACCTAATAGAACTCCGATCCAATGCAATATTTCGTTCCACTGGAAATTCGACGATAGTGGCACTATCTATTGGGAAAACGACGGAAGCTGTGTGAAACACCAATGCTACCAATGATTTCTCCCTAGCGCTACCTCGCGGCGTGATCATGCACAATTTTCCCGACAACCTAATTCTCGCCATACTGCTGCCATATGGATGCAAGATCTATTTATTATTCATGATCTATGGTAGTAAACAGCTCTGTCACTTGTAGAGCTTGCTGTCAACTCAGAAATATTTTTTTACTATTGCCTACCTATAGTCTAGTTTTTAACATGGCTAATATAGGCACTGCAACGTCCCCTTACATTTCAAAAGATACCCTATAGGCCTACAACTGCGTCATGAAAAATATAGATTTTTTGAAGTAGGCCTACCAAACTTCAACCTCTAAAAATTCATAGTAAAATATATTTGTATTTGTGATTCTTGGAAAATATGTAGGTTAACATTTTTTATAAACTAGGCTATGCCAAATTTCATAACACCAAACAAAGCCTAAATTAGGCCAAATTCTAGAGAAAATCTGCTAGATTGCAGAAGGAATCATCTTTTAAAGTACCCTAGGCCTACATAATTCTTTGAATATATTAGGATCAATCTACAGTCTTTTTTGATATTTAAATAATGTTTATTTAGGTAAAACTGTTTTACAATATAGAGGATTTGAAATTTGATAAGAACTCTCTATCCTTCATCTTTATGCCTTCAATCAGACTACTTCCATAAACAGGCCTAATTATAACATATTTTTATTTATGCCTATTCTTCATAGGATAGGCCTACATTTGGAACATTGATCAATAAATTAGGCCATTTTGAAGATATGTTACCCAAATAACAGTTTTAAAAACTACATTATTTAACTTAAAATTAGTAAATATATTTATATTTAAAATAAAAGTGTTAAAAATTTAACTCACCATATCCTGTGTCGCAGTTGAGCTCTCAAAACAATCTGGCGCAAAACTACGAAGTTCCTGTAAACTACCCCAGTGTTGCTGCGTTCTACTTAAACTTGCAGAACTGGATTCGGCCGTTTGTTCAGCGAGTTTTAAATCTTCCAGACTATGCGATGTAGGTGGCGGTTGCATCTGAGGCACTCCGAACACTTTAGGGCTTAGTTTATAAGAAAGAAGCAACGCATCTTGACTTTTTGAACTTCCGACACTCATATCATCAGTAGACCGGCCTCCGTTAACATCAACACTAGAAAACACTATGTTTTCTTGCTTATCTTCAGACAAATCACTTGTTTTACCGTTATCGTAAGCAATCATAGTAATGTCAGGACTTTTATTTGTTCCACTACTGATACTCATATTTTCATTTGGTATTCCAGGACCTTCAGAACTGGAACTGAGAGGGGATCTACTACGACTGCTCGCAGCAGTGACTACTGGGTCTGGCATAGCTCTTACCGTCAAACGTTCAGTACCATTACATTTAACTGTACTTAACCGTCGGGTTGAAGGTTCCGAATCACCAATTTGTTGAATATGTAACCTTTGATTTTGTACATCAACAACTAAAATACGATCGGATTGATTCCCACAATCATCCCGAAAACCGATTCCTGAATCACTATTGCTCGTCGTAGTTGTACTATCATTACTAGGCTGAGGTGAATTGGCCATGACCGGTTCTTCGATATCGTTATTTGTTCCAATACCCGATTCATAAAATCCTCTAATCAATAAAATAATCGGATCACAATTTGGAGGAAATTCTTTACAATAACCAGTAGATGGATCTATGTGACATTCGATTTTAAATGTTTGAGCTCTCAATAAATGGTCCGAATGAGAACGAGGATCAACTGCAAATACATGACAAGAACTTGATGGATCATCACCAGTTGCTGTAGTCACTATACCAAAATGTCTTTTATCTTCCTCCGAACTAGCTCCACAAAATGTTACGCGATCACCAGGATACACAGCTAATGTCTGTCCAGAACTATTTGTTAAACGTAAACTTTGAGTTAAAATTGTCATCAACACAGCAGTATGACTTCTTTTTTCCGCTCTCAAGCGTTTAATACATCCTCGTACAATCTGGGACACATAACGATTTTGTTAATACATTTATATAATGTAAGAAGACATTGAACTTAACTTAAACAACATAAATAATTACTGTAATAACAATTATCATAGAGAGATACGAAATGATTAAATTTTGTTAGTTAGGCTACCGGTATACAGTGGAACCATGATAATCCATACATAATGACATACAAATTAAAATTGTATTCAAATAGAGTCTAGAAATAATATTAGTCCTACAAAATAAAGTGGGCCTACAGTACCTCTACACTAAATTATAACCTCTTATTCATGTTTTTAAGAATAAAATTAATATGAAGTGTAATATATTATTTAGCATATTTATCGGCGGTTTCAGGATGGAGGTAATGCCTGCAGAAGAATGGAGAGGTTAGGATTTAGTGGGTATACCGGATGAACTGGGAGTCACACACCAGGGAACATGTGCTCTCTGATTGTGTCTAACGCAGTGCTGGCAGTGCCCCCCCAAAGAAGGAAAACAAAATTATTTAAAATTTCTGATTATCAAGGATCCATTGTAATAGGCCTACACAAACACAAACTATGTATGTATCTGTTTGTTGCTAATCCATTCAGTTATGTTACATCTGTCAGCAATGAAACTTTTCCAAAATATTTCTTAAGTTGAAATTCACTAGCCTACTGGCCTTTATATTAATATCCACTGAAAATAATTGTGGCATAAGTAGGACTATATTGTGATAAACAAGTCAAGTTGAATTTTTTGTTTCTTTTTAACCAACAAAATTTATTAGGCTAATTTAAAACATTACAATTAAAATTTGGAGAAAACTGGTGTAAATTTAAACACCTAGGCATAATACACACATTAAAAGTATTCATGACAGGATACTACATACCTTCTGGTTGGCTGTGGAGAAACTAAATAAAATAAATTGTATCCTATATTTTTTTCTATAATCCTACTGTTAGCAATAATTAAGTTGTTTTGTATAGGTAACAGAATTGCAACTTCTAAAAACAAATTAAATAAACTACCTTTATCTGTATATACAATCACAGCATATTTTTAGTTTCTTAACATAGGCCTATATATATATTGGTAACACTTCTTAATTACAGAAAAATCTGTTAAGGCTATATATATAGGCCTATCGCCTTATAGCAAAATGGTTGAATTTTTTTGTTTGTTTAACGTCCTGCTGTTTTGCACTTAAGGCTAATGAAGACGGGACCTACAGTTTTACGTGGAATACGAACCACAACCAATGATGTCTGTTAAGAAACCATTTAGAAAATTATTCGGGGTCAATGGGAATTGAACCCGGAACTTTTCCATTGATGGTTGCCATGACGATTAATAAAGCTTTGACGTCTAACAACCACGGCCATCGTGGCTCCAAAATGGTTGAAAGTTGCCAGTCTTAATTCGCCTATTCAAGTTTTGGTTCTGCATAGCCTAGGTTCAGATGTGTATTGTTTCTTTAAGCCTAGGCCTATAAATGAAAAAGTGGAGTTTTTTGCTTTCCTATTAGAATTGATGGTCATCCTCATCTGCACTAATACAGTAACTCAAAATAAGTTACCGTAAGAATATTTGACAAAATTTTAGAATACCACTA
>JAGFPH010007513.1:17178-41590 GCA_018207615.1 Philaenus spumarius | reverse complement strand
AAAAAAGCATTCTACGCAGTTTTTAAAGCACAAAAAGAAAATGTACAAGTTTATATTGATTGGTTGAGAAATCTGGAAGATATGTTAAAAAAATACCAAAAAATACCAAAAAACGCAAATTTGTGAATTTTTAAACAACGATAACTTTTGAATGCGTCGTCCGATTTTCATTTTCAAAAAAGCAGTCGACGCAGTTTTTTAAGCACAAAAAATGTATACATGGTTTTATAATGATTTTTTCGCACGCTTTAAAGTTATTTTTAAAAAACATAAAAATTCCAAAAAAAATTAGGTTATTTTTTTTAATTTCTTCGGATTGGCTCGATGGATTAACTCTCAAATCTAATCAGATCTAAGTTTTGATACACCCTTTCGAATGACATGTCGTAGAATTCAATCGGTTGATTCGTTTTTGAGAAATTGTACGACAAAAATTTATTTACACACATACATCCACACACACACACACACACACACACACCCACACACACACACACACACACACACACACCCACACACACACACACACACACACACACACGGTCGGACACCTCGGCGGGAATAGTCAGAATGGCTTCCTGGGACCTCAAAACGTGGAGATTTAATGAAAACTCGACTTTCGAAAATCGGACCGAAATCAATAACTTCCCTTTATTGGTAGCGGGAAGTTAAAAAAAGTTCACATAAACACAGACCCGAAAACGCTTTGTTTTCTAGATATCCACCATTTTGTTTTTTGTACAAAATAATTCTTATCTAGAGAACGGTTTGACTGATTGAGTTCAAAATTGGCATGAAGTTTAACTAACCTAACAATGATATATCTCAAGAAAAATAAGCGATTAAATCCTATCATGCGCTTCAAAATGGCGGTTGTTTGAAAATTTCAAACCTAAATTACTCAAAAACCTTACATTTTAACAAAAAATTTCAAGACTCTTTTTTTGTAGCCCTCTTGATTCCCTTTCGGATGGTGTAACTGTCAAAACTATCGGATGAAGGATAGTTAAGTTATGTGTAATAATTGGTTTATTCAACCCGACATCCGACATCCTATACCAACATAGTAAACAGAGTAGGCTTATAATGTATGTACATTTGCTGTCATTATCTTTAACTTAGCTATTATCCTTCATCCGATTGTTTTGACAGTTACACCATCCGAAAGGGAATCAAAAGGGCTACAAAAAAGGTGTCTTGACATTTTTTTGTTAAAATGTACGGTTTTTGAGTAATTTAGGTTTGACATTTTCAAACAGCCGCCATTTTGAAACTCATAATTGGATTTAATCGCTTATTTTTCTTGAGAAATGTCATTGTTGGGTTAAACTTCATGTCAAGTTTGAACTCTATCAGTCAAACCGTCGTTCTCTAAATAAGAATTATATTGTACAAAAAACAAAATGGTGGATATTTAGAAAACAAAGCGTTTTCGGGTCTGTTTATATAAACTTTTTTTCTTATTTTGACCCATAGAACCATTCCCCGAAGTTTGGCAATTTACATATGGGACACCCTGTATTTATTTGTTGTCCTACAAACTTTGTCAACGTCCTAAACATTACTGTAACATATTTTTTGAGTTATTGGAATATAAACTTGTAACTATATCAAATTTCATTTTATAACCTGTACCTGTTCCGGAGAAAGTCAACTGTATCAGATAGACCACCGAGTGGTCTAATTATTGGTATTATTTGTACAATTATTGGTATTATGTGATCTAAAAGATTGTTATTATTTGTACATAGTGACTCCATCTGGCATGGGAATTTTTCCTGTCAATTACTGTAATGTGGTTGATGATAATAAATAAATATGTGTTCAGTTTTATCCTTTTATGACCAATACATTTTGTTAAAGTTAAAACTCCAAAAACAATTAATTGACCGAGCGAAGCAAGGTCTCTGTTTTAGCTCGACCGTTCGGCATTTCGTCTGTCTCACGATTACGGCCAAATGCCTTGACCGATTTTGATGATTTTTTGCATGAATGTTCCTTATTCCTAGAGCGATGTATATATACGATTTTTTCCATTTTTCATTTTTAACACCTTAAATAAAATAAAAATGGACCGTTTCTCTCAGTGTAAGCTTTTTTCCAAAGCCAGTTTGTGGCTTAGCCATAAGTCGAATTTAAAAACTAATAACATTTTGCAGGTAGCAAATTTGATTTTCAACAACATTGTATTCTTGATTTTTTTCCGCTTCTCTAACGGTAAGCTCACAAAATGGCCGTAAACTTCAAATTTGTTAAAAGTCGTCCAAGTTTTTATATTTCAACCACGTTTTTATACGTTTATTCTAAACCAATTCAAAAGTTTTCCGTAGCTTTTTTGTAGATAAAGGTTCAAAGAATACAAATATGCCAGTAAAAAAAAATGATTGAAGTAAAATTAACAAAGTTATTAGCTCAAGAAACAAGCATGTTCAGTAACGAAAGGAAAAAGTTCAACTTTAGGCATATATAAAAGTAGGAAAAATTTGTTGCAATTTTTTTTTATAAATGTAAAAAAGTTTTGTAATTTAGTTCTAAATGGAACTGTATACAAATATTTATCAATTTCAAATTTCTTATTTTGAAAACACCAGTTTTTATGTTTCTACTGTAAGACTACTAACAAAAGTAGGCCTATTTTGAATAGTAATTTAGGAATATGTACTATCTCCTTCGCCCAAAAATGACAAATTATTATATAAGAAAGTGTAGAGAATAAATCAAAGAACTGAACTGTATACTTGTAAATTATTACTTCATAAAAGTATTTGACTTAGCTTTACTTGAATTACAAAATGAGATGAAACAAATGAAACCTCGCGGCGATAGAGGACATACAAAAAATGACAGTTGGACAGCGTGGGAAGTGTTGGTACATGGGTTGAGATCACTATCACGACGCTTTAACATCGTTTGTTTTCATTATTTCTAATATTGGAATATGATATGGAACTGTAAATACATTGTTAAGTTTTAGTTATTTAAGTAGGCTATGTAAATATTTAATTCTATGTTTTCCCTCAATAACGCGATATTTTTAGCTACCTTACGCATTATTAACCAAAATAAAACACAATGCCCCCTAAAAGAAAATCTTTAGCAGTTAAAGCTCAAGAAAAAAATTGAGAATTAGAAACTCCGGAATCGCATGAATTGAAAAATAATGTTTCACAGGCAAAACCTTCTGCTTACTTCCTTACTGGCACACTATTTTTAACCTAAGCTCAAAACCACATTTGTTATTTCAATGAGCGAGGTTTACTGTTCACAGAACTAATAGTTATTTTGCTATCAATATTTATCTTATCACTTGAAATTTATGCGTTCATTCTAATAATTTTTAGAAGAATTAAATAATAAAGTAGTAACCTAAAATAATTTTGAGGTCTCTAATATTTTTTAAATTATTAATTGCGAATAAACGACTATCTGTTATACCTAGAAAACATTTTCAAAGTCAAATCAAGCCAGTCCGCTCAGAACACAATAAATGAATATTTTCTTGACTTGACACAGAATTTTACAACTAATACTTTCATCCTCAAACAATGTCGCTATAACTAAATTATAGTTTGATTTTTGTAGCTTGTGCATCACTGAAGATGGCGACATTGTCGTTGAAACTCGTCAGAGTTAATAAACATATTATTTGGGAGATTCTGTGTTCAAGTTTTATCCTTTCAGAACACATTATTTACTATTTGTTTTTGAGAACACTACATAATATGAAGACAGGAAAATAAAAATAACTGGACTTCTGATTACCATTCTACAATCACAATTACAATAATGTGTGCATATCACTGTCTAGCATCTATTCTGTACTCATTTATTATAAAAACTATTACTTATCGACACGTTTTCTTGTTGACTTTTATAAATCTTAACATTGCCAAAATTTTTCCCAAACTGTTTTGGTCTGTCTTTAACGGTTTAGCCAGTGCCAAATGGAAGATATTTCACAAAACTTTTTTATTTTTCCAACAGCTGTATAAGCTTTATTTTGAAAACGTACTATGAAACTTGACCTATGTTACTGGAGGTTAAATGCACCAGTATAAGATTCAACAATATCAGATAAGCAGGTTTTGAGATGTAATATTACTATACACACAAAATGTTTGACTTTACCGTGTAGTTTAGGTGCCTTATTCCTCGAACTGCAGTACCGTACTTAAATAACTGCTGAGTAATAAATGCGGGGATATAACAGAAAAGACCCAGTAATTTAAATAAATTTTTATCATTGTATAAAATAATAAAATAAATAATAGTAATTCAAAGAAATTTAAATAGTAAATATTTTAATCAGTAGCATAAAATAATCTACTAAAATAATATAAATCAATTTTTAATAACTTTAGTGTTTTAACTAGTGTTATTTAATAAGACTTAGCTCACATAACAGAACAATAAATTATTAGATTACTTGAAATAGTGAATTAATAATTCACAGATGGTTAACAATTAAATATCTTGGTTGCAAAATTTAATAGTGTTAAATCTATTGTTCAGCCAAAACTAATTTTCATCAAACAGGTAGCAGGCTGTTTAACGAAGTTAATGTTTTGTGGTGTAATTTGAAATTTAGAAAGTTTTTAGGCCACACAGAAGATTATGTCACCGATATAAAGTGCCAGTTTGCTTTCTTGGGTTTCAATGTGTACTTCTTGATAGAGAAATTTGTTCAGCAGTTATATCGTTTTCTCACAGTAATACAAGCATTGTTAGCACAACAATGGTTAATATGAACTTTATAATTGTTGTTTCACTTTTTGTAATTTGTGCAAAATTTGGGGACGCTAGGTATGTAAATAAATTTGTTTATTTTAAAATTTTCGAATAAGGTATATTTTGTTGCGTTTTAACCCTTTCAGTGCCAGTCATTTTTTTGCATGCACTACCCAAAAGTGCCAGGCATTTTCTCCCATAATGTACTCAAAAGTGCCAACCTGTTTTTAGCGAATTTGTAAGGGTTTCATAAAAAACTGTATTTTTGTTATTTGATAAGATATCATCATGATTTTTGCTTTGTTTTCCTTCTAATAGATCTATAAATAATATCTCCTACGCTAAACACCTTAATAACATTCAACAAAATTTAGACAAAATAAAATTGCTTAACGTAACAAAATTTTTTTATAAAATTTCCACTTTGTATGAAGAAAACAAAAGAAGAAAAAATATATCACCTGAAAACTTATACATCACTTTGAGACACATTTTGTTCTATACTTGTGTTCAAAATTTTAGCCCAATATCTTTCTAAATAAAAAAGTTACACTACTTTTTTGAAATAAGTACGCTTAATGTTTTTTCGGAAACTCTATTATTAGTAGTAAATAACTTTTAAAAAAACTGATATTTCAAAAGTATTTAGCACATCAAAATAACAAATTAGTAAAAGAATAATTATGAATTGATACACTTAATTGTAAAAAAAAACTTTTGTCATTATCACTACCACTTTCAGACACAGAAATATCAATCACAAAATTGTCCTCAAGATATTCTTCCTCCACTAAGTTTCTCACGGTATTCTCACTCAAAGGTGATCTTGATTGATCCAGTAGGCCTACATATATTTAAACATTTACAGAAATCCAAAATAATCAGACATAACCTACGTACAGAATATAAAACTAAACAAAACAAACAGTGCATCAAGACTAAAGCGCAAAGAATAATTATTGTGAAGCAGCTGACTTGACAATGCACAACCAACTCGATTGAATTATCACTCTTATTATCGATCTGTACATCAATTTTATATACTATATAATACGTAAAACGGAAAGAACTATTCTTTCTTAGCAGATAGATATAAAATATTAACAATAATAATATTTTTTTATTTTTTTTCCTAACGTTTGGCGCAATCGGATTGGCATTTCTCGCACATTTTCATACGTCCTGTCCAAGCAGACGTTGGCACTTCTTGCATGTTTTGAAACGTCCGGTTAAACAGGTCTTTGGCACTGAAAGGGTTAATTTAGGCCTATGGATTGAACTGTGCTTAGAGTGTCTTATAACATTAAAAATTCTACCTAAAAATATTAAACAGATAAAAGAAAGGTATTTATCAAATATTTTTTTTAAAGCACACATAAATAGAAAGTTAGAATGCCTACGCAACACTAAAAAGTTCAATTTGTCCAGTTGTATTGGTTTTAGTTGTAGCTAGGAACAAAATGACATATTTACCACTGTTGGTGAACCTTTAAGCTAAATGCCATTAATTTAGTTCACCAGTAGGAAAGGCGTGGCAACTGAACAAAGTTTTAGAAAATTCTTTTAAATATGTAGATAAAATTTAAAATTATAACTAAACATATATAGCCTACGTATAGTGTAGATAGCACATTATGAAGTATTAATAAAAATATATTATTTGGATGCAAATATCTCCACTGCCTACTAGTGAAACATCTTCTGTATGTAGATAAACAACGGAGGGAAAATATTCACTGTGTAGTAGACTCCTTCTTTTTAGTCCTTTAAAATTTACTATAATCACTTTCATGAATTTTAAGTCTACGGGGTATGCACCACAATAAACAGTACTGAGTTTATAGAACAGCTGATTACACTGTTGATTGTTGCCAGCCATGTTTCTAATTATTACTTTCTTGTTTGAGGTTAGTTAACTCTGTAATAGTTCTTACAACTTCAGATAACGTTTTTATCTTAGAGCATTATTTTCGCTCTCGGAACCGGACATTCAGGTGGTCCTAGTTTGATGCGAACTGCTGTAGAGTTTCAAGAACTATTCCACAAACAGCCGCCAAGTAATGCTTTGACAGATTCGGTCGTACGGGTAGTGTTTTGACTCAGCATAAAGTGTGTGTAGGTTGTCTCAAATCGGCCACTACCAATGAAAACCATGGGAGACTTCTTCACCAAGTAATGCAGTGTCCAGAAAGAAGACATTTAAAAAAATGAACTTCAGTTATATGTCTTTGAGAAGAGTGTTTAAAAACCTCTTGGCTTTTGGTTCCCAGTAGTTCAAGCAAGATGGCGCTACTAGTCACACCGCTATAGCCACTATTGCTTTACTTCAAAGAAAGTTTTTCAATCGCCTGATTTGCCGAGGAACAAACTTTCCATATTCATTCCGCTCTCCTGACCTTTCACTACCTGACACTTTTGTGAGGGAATGGAACGATGAAGCCCATTTTTCAAAATAAGCCACCGACTACCATTGCGGAGCTTCGTGAAGAAATAACTAGATACGTTAGAAGCATGCAATGACCCCTTTTCACCAACATGTTCAAAGAATTTCAACAACACTACAACAGTTGTCTAAAACCTAATGGAGGGCACATAGAACATGTGTGTGTTAAAAACTTAAGTTTAGACCTTTTACTTTGTATAGTTGTCTAAAAATAAAGCATTAAAACCCATTGTAATTTCAGTACTGTACAGTTTATTTTGGTGCATATTGTATTTAGACAAATTAAATATATTCTTATGATGGTCTGCTTTAATAACTTATGTATACTGTATATATAATCTATTTGCCGATAAAAATGTAATTTTAAATAGCCATTAATTTTTTAATTTACTTTTTGAAGGTTAATGTTGAGATAGTATATTTATTATTATTGAACTGGCTGATTGTATATTTAAAGTGAAGATTATTTTGACAGAAACTTAAATTCTTTTGTGCTTGATAATTAACTAACTTATAACTCATTGAGCCCAAATTTGGACTGGTTATATATTGTGTAATCTATGATATATCAGAAAAAGGAAAATTGTATAGTGGCTTTCTTACAATAACCGTTTTTATCTTACCTTGGGAAAATCAGTAAATCCCGGTGATGATGTGATAAGTCATTTTGTAATTGTATTTAAGCATGAGAGCAATAATAGTGGTCAAAAGTTGCTTTCCTTTATTCGTTAACACAATATTTTATAACATAGGTTGTACTTTGGTAAATTATTTGTTCTTTATAACGATTTAACTCCAAAACTGCTTACGTAATTAAAACTGAACATTTAATAAAGTGTTGAGCGTAGTTTCCCATTACATGTTGAATCTGATCTCAAAATGAGAAATATGAAACGTTTAGTAACTAACGAGACTAATTTCTGTGGAAAAAAGTTTTACTCAAAGACTATAAAACTTGCAGTATTTTTTAACGTAACCTCCACTAACATTTAGGTACCTCACTCATTATTTTGGAAGCTTCCTAATTCCTGTAGTAACAAATTCTTGACCTTGCTGACAGTGCCACGTTAGTACAGGTTTTTTGGCAGCTTGATTGTCTGCGAACTTAGTGCCTTGTAATAACTCTTTGAATGGGTTGACAAGATGAAAATCAGATGTGCTAATCGGGAGTATAAGGCGGTTGAGGCAACAACGTCCAACCCAAAATTTGTATAGCTTATACCCCGACAGTACGAGGCTGTATGAGTTCGTTATCGAGCAACTGAATTATATCTTTTGGGAGATCATTCTCATGGCTTTTTCTCCTTTACGCACGTTTCATTTTTTGTTGAAGCTAGTTACACAGTAGTTACTGTTCAGAGTTTGTTCTTCTAGGCTACAAATAGGCCTTGAAAATTCCAGTAGATTGTCAAAATTACTTTACCAGGAAATGGACGAGTTTTGAATTTTTCTTTGAGGGAATCGGAAAGTTTCCTTTCTAAATTTGTTTTTTTTTAATTCAGTTTTATAGTGATAGTTTTACATATGACCCACTTTCCTATTTAAAAAAAGTTACATTCAAAATGGCGGACCAAATTTTTGACATCTTATTAAAATAGTATTTTTACATCGAGTAGGTTCCTCAATCACATCTACTTTCAAATTTTCCTTATATACAAAATATTAAGCCGTTCTCAGACTTTTCACTCACCCTGTATTTATATGTTGTTCATAGCTGTGTTAGTTTTTTTTATATTACTATTAAACATATTATTTGTTTTACAGTAACTTACAAAGTACGCCTTAAAGGCTGCAACACAAGTAACGATAAATCCTTATCTAACGTGTGGATGGCAAATCACAAGTAACGATTAAGTATTTAAAATTTTTTACTCCTATTCCTTAAATCTATGTAAAGTTTAAACGTGTAAGATTCCACCTTTATCTGGATTTCTTAAAATAGTCATACGTATTCTGAAAATATGCCTAAGAGGGCGCCGCCTCTAACTAATTCCCTACCGCCCCCTACTGGGATCCAGGACAGCCCTGGCTAAAGCCATGTACTTAAAACTGTAAAACATTAATTGATACCAAAACTTTTTCTATGTTTCAACTTCACAGTCATGTTTTAATCTAGCATGTTTTATAAACATATTCAATTAAATTATAGTTTATAACTTACCTTTTATAATATTTGATTCAGATTTAGATAACAATAGCACTATTAGCACTGATAGAATACACAATGAATTCAATATCATTAGAAAACTGTTACTTTCAAGATTTCTTCACAGGCCTCAGACATTACAGTTTATTTAGGAAGCAAGCTGGTTGGTTAGGCTGATATGATTTCTCTTTCTGTAACCTAAATATTTAAGGGTGGATTCTTTTTATTAATTAATATCTTTGTAGTAAAGAATTACAGCTGACAAACAATTTATAAAGTTTATTATTTAATCAACAGGATTTGTTTTAAAAATATTGTTGAATAAAATGTTTTATTGTTATACGTTTTTAAACACCTTAATTTAATTTTTAGTTTAACTTGCTCATACCTCTATAAAAGGAAATACCTTTTTGAAACCTTACCTCTATTGGATTTGTTACTATAGTTTCCTGACTTCCAACAGCGTTGAAGGCAGGATTTAAAAAAAAATTATTTGCAACATAGTATTTGTCGTTGAAAAAAAATGTTTACCTATTTGTGGTGAAAAATCATTTGTGTATTTTAACAGCTGTTATCCAAATCATTTGTATAACAGCTGTGATCTATTGTTAATTTATTAACTTTGTTACTGATTGCACTACAAATTATGTGATTTCATTACAGTTTAATAAATTAAAATATACTTAAGGTAAGTTCTGTTTCAAACTTCTGTGGTTTTAGTAATTAAATAAATAAATTTTTTACTACAGTAAACTAGTGTATAATAAAACCACAGAAGTTTGAAATACAACCTTCCTTAGGTATATTTCTGAAATCTAGTTTATTTATATTTATTAACCCTTTGACGAGTAATCACTTCATATGATGTGATTTCATTTGTTCCGCATAAGAGTGGAAAATCTCACTTTTTGACATGTTTCCAGAGTAAGAATTAAAAAAAATCATAATTATTATTAAATATTGTGTATTATATACATTTTTGACACATTTACAACTTTTAAATGATTTTTAACACATTTATTGCTTTAAAATGATTGAAAAATCGAGGTCCATTCTCACAGGTTGTAAAACACTTCAACGTACGTAAAACCTAATGATTAAATTTTAAAATCACAAAATAAAAGAGATATTAATTTACAATTAAGAGATCGAACAACAATACAAAACTGTAGCGACAAGCAGCTCACAAACAGAGTAGTCAACAAAGTGAGAAACCCGTGGGACAGAAGAAAGAAGCTAACAAAGCGATGTGGCAGTTTCGAGTACACAACGTCATGCCCACACATTCTGGCGGAATAAAGTAGCAAATATTACTACAAAGACTCTTTTACAGTATAGATTTACACTCTAGTGGTAAAATAACCAACTGTTTGAGTCGTAATAGAAACTCGTTCCTTTGAGTCGTGATTAATCCTTTGAGCGAAATCGTAGGATCACGTCGTATGACGTGATTACTCTTTAAGCATAAAATAAGCCACCCCTCAAAGGGTTATACTTTAAAATAATACTTTAAATAAATCGTAAAAGAAACTGAAATAAATAATAGCTTGAAACAGAACCTACTTTAAGTATATTACTCAAAATCAAGTTTATTTCTTTATTATTATTAAAAAACATAAACTGTGAAGTTTTTTGAAATTCTCACTTTATTGGTGAAAAATTTGTTTTGCTGCCAGGTATCTCCAGTCTAAAAAAAAATGCCTGGCGGCAAAACATGTCGAGGTCTATAACCAATAAAATGATAATTTTTTTTAAACATTACCGTTTTAGTGATCTGACCAGAGTTAATCGGCAAGGCTGTTACAGAATTTATTAAATTAGGTTTTTATTTTCCTGCAATATAGAGTTTAAACAATAATACAGTTGTGTTAATTTTGAATTGTGGTTCTTTATTTACAAATTAGTTAAATCAAGAAAAAATATAGTTTTTTAAACCTTTCTTCTTAATGTTTGCTTTTATAATTTTACTGTGTAAAAACAATGATACAACTTTCCCTTTTTCACTATTGGTCTTCAGTGTTAAATATAGGTATTTTTAAAATTAATTCACTTTCACCGTTGTTTTTTAATCCACTTTCAATAATCCCCGGTAGGCCTACATAGCACATGATACTTGGATGGTGAATACATAAGTAAGAGTTTAATTTCAAATAGATAAGTAGTTTTTGAGTTATCTTTAAACAAACTTTCCTCTTTATAATCTAATGTATAAAAATGATTATTGGTTGATTGTCTTATATGCATTAGTATACACCATTCATCTGATTACAATGAAATTTTAGTGAGTTATGTGCGCTCGCCTACAAAGGTTCATGGTAAAAAAAGTATAAAAATAATAATTTAATTACATTAAAATATTGTTAATGGCACACAAATGACCAAAAAATTATATTTAATATTAGTGTATGGAAAATAATAGTGTAGAAAATCAAAAATTGATGAGTGATAATTGACATTCCATTAGTTTAACACTGAATTTCTGCAACGTTCAAGATTATATTAGTTAATGGATATTCTTATTATTGGAATTTTGGTATTGGATATTAGGCTACTGTAATTTCATATTTTTGTTACTGTATATTATTGTCATAGATATTTTCAGTGGTCCTTATGTGAACTATATCAAGAATATAATTGAGATATAAGAGGCATTGCAACGCTAGTACAGTAAAAATATTAAATAGTGGTGAATAACGATGAGACATGAATGTTTTATTATAACCTATATTAGGGCGTACCTAATTTTATAAAACTATGTCAGAATTCTCCACCATTATGATACTATGTTTATTGTTATATTTTATTCAGAATTTGTAAAAATGCAAGATTACAAATGAGTTCATTTCTTCTGTTTTGTTTTTCATTTTAGACAAGAAATGGCGCCAACGCTTACAGGCCATCTGTTAAAGAAACTTCGTGTACTGATGCGTAACATTAAATACGTGAATGAACCAATTCAGGCCTACATTGTACCACATAAAGATGCCCATCAGGTAAAATACTTTTAGTTTGGTGGATCCCGTTTACTCCATTTCTCAGCTCAAATTGTCATTTACAGCTTATTTTAAAAGAATAACTTACTTTATTCTAGATGTTTCCTTTTGTAATGTTCTATTTTATCCATTGTAACACAAACCATTATCAAATATGTTTTTAAATATTCACTTGTACATAAATTTAGTTGTATAAAGCTGGTGTCTCCAAACTACCGCTCAGGAGCAGACAACGACCCCCCACATAAATTCATACATTGCATTATTACTTGACTCATTCATAAAATATTGATATCTTCATTGCAATTTACATGTTCTGCACTCGGTGTATATCTTTGGTTTCTTTTCCATATTTGTACAAATCCACACAAAAGGCCAAACTTAAACTTCAAATCAAAATAATATCAATTAATACTATTATTAGCCGAGATCCTGGATAAATAGAAGCCCTGGCTTTATCTTTAAGGCATTTTTAACTAAATGAAACACTCATAGTTAAACACTGTATTTTCACTAAGAAACTCAGGGACGGTTTTAGTTTGTACAGAGCCCAGTGCAATCTTTAACTGCGGGACCCCTCAATTTGGCACCCATCTTTTACTCTCCCTCCTACCCACTATAATTAGGACTATATATCACGTAAACGCAGTGTGAAACGTAGATAACAAGAGAAAACATGATCTAATATTAATAATACTTAACTATTAAATAAAATTAGAAAATAAATTAGGCTATTATTAAATGAAAACAAACTTACCATTGGGGAATATTTCCAGTTTAATATTCTTTTGTGCCTACATAATTGATAACTAACTAACTAACAACACTTCACTAACACACTAGATTGATTGCTCTTATAGTAGGAGTTGTGTTTATAAAAACTCTTTTTAATATTTTATAACTCATCTGGCAAACTTATTTTTTGTATGTTGGCAGCCCCCCTAAGGCCTAAGGCCGGACCTGAAGAAACTATAGTTACAAAACACACTAGTCGCACTATATTTCGCTTTACAGTCCTCACTTGCCACCCTCAATTAAACTTTGTAACTGTCCATCTCTCGGTTGTCTCCCGTATTTATGCAACTCGTCCTGGGTGCGTAGAACATAATAAAAAATTTTCTTAAGACTCAAGTTTTCCAGACAAGCGGTCACGGTGTAAAATTATTCTAGAACACGCTCTAGGTCTAGGTCTGCTACTTGCTATAAGATAGCGTTGTACACTTCGACTAACCAAGCATAATTGACGTTTTTGCATAATTTTCTTGCAAGATTGTGCTGTACTACTGTGGCTTTGCCAAGTCCTGTAACTTCTCTACTCCCCGCAAGGTGTTACTACTATGCATTTAGTATGGTTGTGAGAGGTTGTAACAATACATAACGCACAGCACACGCATCGACTATCTCCGCCGCAATGAAATATCCTTGACACATGCCCGTAAGTACCAACCAAAATAGCGAATGGAGTGAGATTACATTCCTGCAACCTATGCCATGTAGTTATCTCACTCGACGGCTACAGAACGAAAATTTGCACGTAATTCAAAACTGCAGTATGGTGGTATTATGTCTTGGCTTTTGTGACTTAGTCTCGAGTCAGTGTGACCCTTAGTTAATAAAAAGTTTGGAAACCCCTGGCATAAAATAATAAATAATCTTAATTTCCAATAAAGAATACTTTTACAGTCCGGTGCTCTTGAAAATGGCTCTATTTTAACCAGCCGGCAAGCACAAATTTCATACTATTTTTTCCCATACTTCTCTCCTACACTGGACAATCGATTTGTTTATTTTTACAACTTTTGTACAATAGCAGTTATCAATCGCTTTCAAAGTTAATTTATTCCAGTAAAGACTTATTCGGTTCTTTTTATATTTTTTTAATGGGGTTCTAGGTCTTCCCACCACTGCGACACGCTAGATCTATTGTAATGTGGTAAGATTTTCCCTTCAATGATCATCCCAGATATCGTCCAGGTCTCTTATGAAACCAAGGAGGGTCTTAGCATCAACACCACCACCTCTTCCGAGCTAACAATAGTTCTTCCGAGTATCATGAATCACTTGCGTGCAAGAGCCCCGCATTCGCACAGCAGGTGTTGAGCCAATTCAATCCCAAGGGAGCAGAATCGACAGGAGTCTTAAAAAACCAGCCCCATTTTTACTTTCTCCACCCTATACGTAGTATATGCAGAAAGTATTGTTTTCGTAAAAATGTTCGAATTTGAATTTTCAGTTGAATTATCTGTTTTGGTGCTCCCAGAACCCCAAAAAATGGTTTAGTGCAATTATCTGTGTTGGTGCTCCCTGAACCCAAAAATATTTTTAGTGGAATTTTTTGTTTTGGTGTTCCCTGAACCCAAAAAAGTGTTTTTTGAGTGGTGTCTGTCTGTCAGTCTGTCAGTATGTATACACGACCAGAGAGGACACTATTGGTCCGATTTTCATGAAATTTGGTATGTAGGTACTAAACCATAATATCTCCAGGCGTTTTTTTCATTTTTTGGAATTTTTAATTTTCAAGGGTAATTTACCCCTAAAAACCCATAAAAAACGACAAAAATGCAAATTTCTCAAAAACGGCTCTAACGATTTTGATCAAATTTTCAGTATTTATAGTGCTTAAGATGCCAAACAAAATGACACCACCCGCTTTTATCAAAACTTCGGCGTTTTATAATTATGGGGAAATGTTTAAAAATAAACAAGTTTATGTTGTCAATCTAGCATCACGGCGGCGGCCGCACGGGGTAGCACCATGGTAGTGATCACGGCCAGTAATTCAAAGGTCGCGCGATCGAATCCCGCCTAGGACAATAATTTTTTTATACGATTGACGTAGGTAGAATATTATTTTTTGTTTTGTTCGAAAAAGTAATAAATAAAATGATTGAAAACAATATTATTTTGACTACAGTAAGTTGGGAGAAAGTTTGTGTCAGTTAACTGATACCGTTTATTTTTTTTTGAAGTGGTACTTGGCCGGATAGTGACCAGTAAGGATTCATACAATCCATCTAAGATTGTTTCTGGCCAACAATAGAAGCTTCTGAACTTTCAACTTAAATAGGTAGATGAACATTTTAGCCTGCCTAAGCCCAGGAGCATCGTTCCAATGTGAGGACCTACTTTTCTCTGTCTAGATTCCAACAACATTTTTTAGGTGACTCTAGGGCCTTCCACAGAAAGGATCTGGGCCAATGAAGGGCTTTTTGGCCCCATCTTTAGCAAGGCCATCCGCTGCCTCATTACCCTTTATGCCTACATGGCCAGGCACCCATTTAAGGATAACTTTGTTGAGTTTAGCGAATTCATTCACTGCTTTAAAACAGTCCCAAACTAGATTGAAAGATGAACGATTCCAGCACCTTTAAGGCGGCTTGGCTGTCAGAAAGGATATCAATCCTAGTTGCCTTAATTCCTCTTTTTAGGACCATAAACTCCTGCTCCAACTCAACTAATCATTTTGCAGCCACCTGTATACCATTCTTGTGTGCTTTTATTCTATGTTATAGTTATTATTTTACACATGTTTATGTGTATAGATTTAGTGTGTTGCATTTTGAAAAGTTACAATGTTATAGCTTTTACTTAATTTATACATACTTTATTTCTGCACTTTAATATTTTTCAAAAAAATGTTCCGGTCCATTGTCAAAAAATTGCTGAATCTTTCAATTAGTTTTGTGCATGTGAGAATATTAGTGTCTTACTTGATCATTTTACAGAGCGAGTATCTAGCTCCAAGCGATGAGAGAAGAGCCTTTATATCTGGCTTTACAGGTTCAGATGGGACAGCAATCATCACAGAGAATGCTGCTTGTGTGTGGACTGATGGGAGGTATTTTCTTCAAGCCTCCCAAGAAATGGATGACAATTGGAAATTGATGAAAGTTGGTAAGTGTTTTATCGTAAGAGCAGTGCATTAGTTATAGTGATAATTTATCAATATGCTTAAAATGTCTGTAATTTTTTAACATTCATAGCCAACTTTGAACAAGATAAAAAACAATTGCAGTTTACAATGCAAGGTGTTGGTTGTGATAACATTGTTCCAACAGAATATTTGTATGTTTAGAAGTAAAGGGAATCTAATAGGCACTGATAATTGGATTGGGATAAATTCAAATGTTCTACAAGCTTTTTCACATTACAAACTCTACATGGACAAAAGAATAATACAGTATTAATACAGATTGAAATGTATAACATACATTTTTAAATGCGTTAGAATCCACAAATGGCTAAAGGTTGTGGTTGAGACAGACGAAGAAGGAAGAACATCTTGAACTCATCTAGTGTTGCCAGTGTTGATGCGATTAATACAAGAGTAGCTCGGATACAGTGCTGCAGAAGTAACGAGTTTACACATTTAAAAAAATAAATTTTTTAAAAGACAATAATTTTTTTAGTCATGTAAGGAGAAGGATATAAAGGAATTCAAGAGTGCACAGAATCTTCCATCAATACTAGTTGTATCAACATCTACTGCAGCCTCCCAGATTTCCAAATAAGTTTGTGAAATAACAGATTTGAATGTTGCTGAAAGTAATTTGTAAATTTTGATGAAATACGTAACATAATCTTATCAGTGAAATTCTGCAAAAAGAAACAATAACTGAAAACAATTTGTTGGGTGATTCTTACAACCTTTTTGCTATCTTTACAAATTCATATGATGTGGAAATTCCGGCGTTTCTAGATTAGATTCAAGCATTGAGTACAAGTATTATTGTTATTCCAATCTCTTAAGATTTTCATTCCATTCACATCAGTTGCTTGTTCTGTGATTTTACATTTCCCCTGACAGATTTCTTCAATTTATTGTAACTATCGTTTTATCGGACCCATTTTTTTCTCAAGTCCCTAAAAACATTAAGTATAATTTCATCATCCTGAACAATAACCATAAAACGATTACGTCAAAAGATAAGCCTTATTATTTTTGTGTTTTGTTTTATTTTTAGAGTTCTTGCTAAATATTTTAAAGTCTAAGTTTGATGTGTAGTTTTATTTAATAGATTAATTTATGATCGTTTAAGATTGTGTTTCTACAACTAAGTCTCATTATGTTTTTTGATTTGTATGTTACTACTTTTAGTTTTATCGTAATTTCTTTGTATTTTGTACTAATTATTTGTTATGATTTAGTAATACATTTTTTCACGGTATGATGACCTCAACAGTTTTTTTTGCCATAAATATAAGTATTAAAAACTAGAAACTCCTGCACTAATTTTGATTAAGCAACGAAAACACTGTTCGGATAAAACACCTACGTTTGGGAAAAAATAACGTGCAAATCATATCAACAGTTGGTTTTTGGTTATAAACAGATAGAAGGACAGTATGATTTATAGTTTGTTGTTGTTGTCCAATGGCCTTTGCTGGCTCACGCCGTCTTCGATCTTGCTTCCCAATAGAGACCAGGGAGGAATTTATAGTTTGTGAGGTAGTAAAACATTAAAAATTTATAATTTACTAGCTGACCCGTACGGCGTTGCCCGTGGTGGTTGGTATTTTCAGTCTTTTTAACGTAATTGTATTCTTTTTAAGTGTTCAGTCAGTGAGTGGTATTTGGCTTTTATATATCTTAAATAATTAGCCCAATAATTGGTGTTTTAGTTCATTGCAGGCCTAACCTAAAATTATATTCAGTTTTTGATCCAAATCAGTTGTTGATCAAAATCAGCTGTTTTAAGCTTTTCATACGAACAGCTGTTTTTTGTGCCCCTGATAAAATCCAAAGAAATCTTTCTTCTTCTTCCTTAAGATTGACCTTCCATAAGATTAACATTGAAACTTTGAGGGCCACTGGGGCGTAGCCCTAATGTCCTAGGACTTTGGTAAATGGCCTAAAACCTTCCCAGGGTTAACCTGTGTTACTATGCAAAATTTCAAAGCAATCGGATGGACGGTTTGGTAACGCATAAAGGACAAACAGACAAACGTACAAACAGACGGACATACATTGAATTTTATATATATAGATAATGTGAAATAAAATGAAATCGAAGTTATAAGTAGTCAAAGTTAAATTCAAAATTATAAAAACAGTTGTATAGACATCTTACGTCTGTACAACGTTTAAGTAAAATGAGCAATAACATCATACGAGTGTTGCAAGACTCTGTAACACTAACAGCCATGTCACAGAGAAAATATACGATAAGAAATAAATCAGCAGTTTCCTATAGTGTCTAAAAGCACAGAGGTTTGGTCTAAATAAATAAATGACGCAATACTTATATAATGATAACCATTTATAATTTTTATATATATATTTCTTAATGACGCAAAATAATTACAGTAGAATCATTTTTTTAATAAATAAATAAAAAAATATAAGCAGACTGTAAAAGTAGGTAATATAAAAGCAGACTTAAAGAATATATTAAAGTATGAACGTATGTAAAATGTGAAAACTATATAAGAGATTTTTCTTCAACGAGTAGTGCGTTTGAGGTGAACAGTATAAAGCAATAGTTAAAATTATAAACAGTTTAATAATAAAAATAATAACAAAATATGACACAATTTCGACATATGTATCAAGATACCAGCATAGTAAGAAACTCCATATATAATGAGCGTGGAAGCAATTCAAATAGAGAAGGCTTGGCATCAACTTGTGTACGTGACAAAACACACGCATGAAGCAATTGGTAGCGCGAGATAACGTTCTGGAATGAGAGACTGCTAACAAGATGGCGTAGCTGTTGGTATGCGTTGTATAAGGCCGGCGATGAATAATCCACATAAAATGTAGTTTTTTCTTTGAGATGGTGACAAGTTTGGTCACAAAGTGAAGAATAGAGACTTTGGAGTTGGTGTAAACCTAAGAACTAAAATCGATGGTGAAAATCGGGTGATTTTTCAACTTATAACTGTACCATGTGCTTCGACAAAAGTAACGCGCGATAGGCTTCAGGACATATTGTGTGAATTGTGTTAACGACGAAAAATCCTAGGTAAATAACAGTGCGACGAGTAACGCAGTAAGTAATAATGGCCATAGGACACATTTTTTAGTCTGCGAGTATAAAAGTTTTGATTATTTTAAAAAGTAACTTCTTTTAATTTCTGTTGCGTCATTTTTTTTTTTTGAGAGATTGGGCTGACCAAATTTTATGTAATTGTAAATAGTTTATTGATTTGTTTGTATAATTGTATTATGATGTTGATATCTTTTTATTGTTGTAAACATTCACTTTTAAATATGTTTGAGTAAACAAAGGTTGTTGCCACAATGTCTTGAATTTCTTTATACAGCCACGAATATCCATTTAGCTTGTACTCTAACAGCCAGGTTTCCACCCCTGAGGAAATCAAATTAATTAATAAATATTTTTCAGTAATTAACAATTATGAATAGATATATGCTAACAGAGCATAAGTGAGGTTATATGTGGATTATTACAAATACTATGATTATTTTTTTTTTTATTAGTATTGTGGGAGTTAAGTGAAGGTGATTCTAAGGTTTTGAAAGTAGGGTGAATTAAAGTAAGGTGAGTTAAAGTAAGGTGAGTTAAAGTAAGGAGGAGCATAAGGTATTATTCTACGTTGAAGTTAGGTGAGAAATGTTATGGAGAGTTTAGGTAAATGGTGATTTTATTATTGAAGTAAGGCAATAGGCCTAAGAGGTGTTTTAAATGATTTAAGGTATTACATGAGCGACGACTTTTGGTGTTAAGGTGAATAAATGAAGGAGATGAAGGAGAGATATTGATAATTATTAAATAATCCACATATAGCATTTTATTTTTGATTTAAAAACATAATTTTTTTTATTTTTTGAAATTTTTACCGAACCTCATTTTTTTTTAACACATTATATACTTTTTATATTTTTATTTTTGCAACGCCTATCGTTGCAACTCTAAAGCAATTAATCTAGTTTTTTATTTGAAAAGTTGTTTGTAGAAGCTTTAAAGGTACTTTCGATGAACTACGGACATCAAATGACTAGACAAACATAACTGCTTATAATTTTAGTTTAATGTGACCTATTATTTATTAAAATCAGATAAAAATAAAGATAATAAAATATTCATGAAATAAGAAATATAAAAATATAATCCAAAACTTTACAGAAAACTCACACATTGTGACACATACAGCCCATGTAACAGAGATATATATAAAATTAACAAGTAAATTCCCATAATGTCTAAAACATAGAAGGATGGTCTGGTAGATAAAGAGACGCAAGATTCAATAATAAATATTTATAATTCATATATACATGTATAAATTTATTTAAGACGCAAAATGGTTAAAACATAATGATTCAGATAAACATAAAATTAAAAATAAGCAGACTTAAAAACATTAATGAGTAAAAGTATATAATGTATGTAAAGTCTAAAAAAGTTCAACATAAAACAAGAAACAGTGGTGCGGTTGAAGAGAACAATTAAAAAAGTAAAATAAATAGTCACATAACAAATAATTTTAATAATTAAAAATAATAAAGTTGAAGAAAACCATATGTAAAAAACAAATTATAACATAAACGTCTATATCAGTGCACAGTGTGAGCTCAAACTTGATCTTGTCGATGGTGAAACTTTGGTTGATTGAAAAGGCCATGTATCGCAAGAGTAAGGAGAAATATGGCGTTGAGTTAAGTTGGTTGGCGTGCCTTGGGAGAGAAATTACTACAAAAAGGTGGTTTTGTAGTACAGAATAGAAGAAATGGATGTTTTAATGTAAACTATTGATGGTGCAGCGTTAGTGTACGCTTCGGCGGCAAGGTTCATCGAGTGGATACTGAGTAAATTGAACTTGTGCAAATGTGACCACGCGGGTACGTTTTTAGTGCGTCGAAGATATTTAATGTGAGGAAATATCCAAAGTTATCTTATAAATCCTAGGTACAAACATTGGTTTGAACAATTTCGTGAGTATAAATGGCCATATAAAATGATAATTTCAGTCAGCATTTAAAATTTTCAAACTTTTCTACATATAATTACATTTGATTTGGAATTGCGTCTTAGCCTGTTTAACATAATTTTAACTTATATCTTATGTTAATTATTGATAGTTTGTTGCATTTTGTTTTCATGATAATGATTAATTTGTCTCTGTATAATTGTTTGATTAATATGAGTGAGTAAAAAGCATAGTTGTTTCGCCACGATGTCTTAAATTTCTTTGTTAACCATGAGGTCCATCTAGTGTGTACTTTCGCAGTCAAGAACGCATAACCTGAGAAATTAAGAGTAAATAAGAATTTTTATAAGTAACGATATGCATAGTAAAGTCAAAAAAGCATAGAGATATGTTATATGTGGAATATTAAGTTTTTTTTTAAGAGTTAAAGTAAAGGAGGTTTTTTAAGGTGAAATGTGGATTTGTAAGTTGGAGATAAGGTGAGTTATATGGTGAATAATTTTTTGTAGTGGAGGTTAAAGAGAGAGAAGTATTTTTTGTAGTTGAAGTTGAATAATAAGCGAAGAGTATTAAAGGCAATTAAGAGTAATGAAGTGTAGGTGAGTGATAATCCACATATAACGTTTTTTATTAGTTTGAACAATTTTTTTTATCTTTCAAGTTTTTCGACGACACATTTTTTTTTAACAGTTATAATCAATTAATTTTATTTTTGTAACGCTTAATGTTACAACATAATGTACTGAATCTATTTAAATACTTTCTGCTCTATAAGTTCGTGCTAGCACTTGTAACGTGCTGCCACTATGCTAGCCGTTTACAAACAAATTTATTAATAAAAAATAAAAAAAAATGAAAAATAAAAATTAATTTTGACAAAAATATTTCTAAGTTATTTTTAATTAAAAAAACATATGATGTGCACATCACACAACTTTCCTTACCAAAATAGATGCTGTATCAATTATCAAATTTCTCGAGCGAGAGATTGATGATACCATTTTCGAGTTAATAGGAGTATCCGTTTCGAAGAAAGCGGTACTAACTTCAAAACGGTTAATCCCACGGACCTGATTTTGGTCTCAATCGATTTCTAACCTCACAAAATGTCAAATTTGATACCAAATACGGCTAGTTTAAAAAAAGAAATTTTTACCCCCAAAAACGCCCTTTTTGGGGGCAATTTTTGAAAAAATGGAAAAAGTTGAGTGGGGTATCGTTTTTGACATTATTTTGGACGCTGAATCGAATGAGGCCATTTTCAAGTCGATAGGAGCAGCCATTTCAGAGATAAAAACAAAATAACTTGGTTTTTGTAATAACTTTTTTCAACGAATTTTTAACGGTCTTTCGCGTACATAGGGTGTTAAGGGGGTCGGAGTAGAGTATGTTAGCAAAGTTTAATCAAAATCGTTAGAGGGAATTTGGAGTAAATACCAAAAATGTGCTAAAAACTGCTCCCACGGTAAAACACCACCTCCGATTTGCTTCAAATTTACATGGGTTTAATTTAGGGATGTGTCGATACCAGATTTTTCGATTCTCGATACCGATACCGATACTTTGAAAAATCGATTCTCGATTCCCGATACCGATACCTTAAAAAAAAAAAAAAAAAATTAAAAAAATATAAATAAAATGACGAATGTTCGCAAAGAATACGACGTCCGAATATTATTAGCGCTAATTTTAAAAAACGCCTGCGTTAAAAATAATTTAAGTACCACAGTAAATGCCCGCAAAAAGTCGATGCCCGAATATAATTAGTACCAATTTTATGAACTACTATTGGTGAAATGTTATTAAAAATAAAATGACGAATGTCCGCAAAAGAATACGACGTCCGAATATTATTAGCTCTAATTTTATAAAACGCGACATTCAAACGCAATTTAATATACAACAGCGTATATCCACGAAAAAACCTACTCCCGAAAACAATCTAATGTCCGCATAAGAAAATACACAATTAACCTAGTCCAATGAAAAACACGTGAGAGTTTCAGTAACGAAATAGTAGAATGCGTTGCAATTTAAAATAAAACAAGTTTTTAATTATTAGGAATAATATTTTTTATGACTGACTAGGATTGCGTTACTCGGAATATCATATGTTTTGTTTCTGAACGTTCAATTCGGATAGGTTCAGAAATAATCGGAACTTCAATCATCGAAAATTGGATTCGACGGCGTCCGTTAAGTCCCGCCGAAGTCTGAACAACTTGTTAGAACAAAGTACTGTAATATCAAGTTAATAACGCTGTGTGTAAATACTTACAGTATTCAGTTTTAGTGCAGTGTTTTATTCATTTTTTTTTATTAAATTAAAATATTTCGTCGATCTGTTCGGGTAATTAAATTGTGCAGGCCAGGCGTACTCACTTACAAAAGGCGGCGAAGCTCTCGGCTGACTCAACAGCCGCCGCTGTTCCGTTGAGCGCCCAAACTCCCTGAAATCTACAACTCGGCAGACTCGGCTGATTATGCGAGTAAACACCTTTAAATTCGGAATTACGTGCACGACGTGCAGTACTGTAATGTACTTATTTTATTTATGTACAGTACATTTCCGCTTTCGGATAATCGACACTATACTGAATTAACATATTAATTTGATTAAGTTTAGTTAGTTGAGGATATGTGGAAACTTAACCGGAGTAGGCTAGTTTTTTCAGCAATGACATCGAAGTGTGGCAATATTTTATAATAGACGTTGAAAGTGATGGACTTTTGTCTGTAATTTAACTTAGCTGAATAGTTGTATTTAATTATCTGTAGGCCTACACAACATACTTAATCATTTCAGTATTCAAATTAAATCTTATACTTTACTCTTAAATTCTTGTTAAATTCCTTGAATAATAAATAGAACCGATTTAACTCTAGAACCGGGAACCAAAAAAAAAAAAAAATGGAACCGACCCATCTCTAAATAAAAAGTAAAACAAAGGAATCCGTCCGGACTTCCATAAAAATCATAAGTCACGGGTAACGTAAGTCCCAACAAGTTTTACCCGACTTCAAACAAATAAAATTATTACTTTAAAGTTTAAATACTTTTGTTACCGATCTATAAAATGTGTTATTTTTCTTCACAATAGACACCCTAATTCTATAGACACGATAACAAACGAATCCATAAGTGTTTGACCTTGAGCCTACTCTAGACTTCTTGTGTACAAATAACAGCCTACGCATGAATAA